>VBVR01000636.1:0-44737 GCA_011638315.1 Tetramorium parvispinum | reverse complement strand
GGTCTTAAGTATAGGGCTGCCTTAACGATGTTTGTTTTATACATTGGCAGCCTCTTCTCGAACCTGTAATCTTTCTAAACGAGATATTACCCGGACCCGTTGCGATACACAAACCCTTGCCCGAATGGGTCGTGTGGTGAGCGCCCGAGGAGCTCGTCTCGCTCGAGCAGGGAGGAGGAAGAGCGAACGAGAGTGAGAGAAAGACGAGACAGTGAGGGGACGAAGGGGCGAGACGACGTTCGGACGAAAATTTTCGCTGTGCCCGTGTTCGCTGCTCCAACAAGGAGTCAGCGCCACGATGAGAGGGGGCCAAGGGAGGTAAGGGCCTCGGGGGCCCAAAATTACCTCTCCTCCTCCGCCTGCTCTCAAATTGCTCGCCATTCACGAGTTTCACGTAAGAGCGTTTACACACGCGGACTCACGCACGCACACACGCGCGCGTGCACGCGTGTGCGCGTGCTCGCCACGGCGCGGAATTAAGAGAACGCCGGTTAAAAGCGGACTGGCACGGAAATTCGTCAGTGCCCGGCGCTGCCGAAATCCATGGCTTTCAGGCCGCGCGATCCTGATTGACTTAACGATGAGACGTGCAAGCGCTTTAATTCCTCTGATTTCTAAATCAAATAGGCGCGCACGCGCGAGGAGCGACCGCGGGCAAACAAAGCGCGAGCCATCAAAGGGACGCAGACCCGTGAAATCTTATGTAATCGGCTTAACAGGATTCATCTTCGTCACTTTCAGTTTCTTGGCCAACGCCGGCACGAGCCGAGTCGTTTCGTGCCATTTCTCGACGTCTTGTGAAACACGAATATACGCTCTTGCTTCGGTATCGCTTATTTCGCGAATCGTTGAATCTAAAGAGGGATCGTGCGCGTCTTTAAAGTCAAGTTTGCGTGAATTGCAAAACATCGCCTCGAGGCACCGTAATATCCCATGTTTAATCTAAAATATCAGTGCGATATGTGAAATATATAACGCGGTGAAATATATGGCGAACAGTGTCGATAGTATCTCGACAATATTTTTAAAACATTTATAGGAACGCAGCATCTTTTTTTTCTTCTTCGTGTTGCTCCATCTTTAATATGACGTTTATTAATATGACTCTGTTTCTCTGTCTCTTTTTCTTTCTCCCTCTTGTTCTTCTCTCTTTTTTCCGGGTCACAGCTGGAGTTCACCCCATCTCTGTCGCACGCGCGCATGCGTGACAGGTTTGCACGCAGCCTCTTCGTTGCGTTGAACGCAAATGCGCACCCTGACTAACAGAGTTTTTCCTTCCCTCTTCCCCTCCCGCCTCTTCTGTGCGCAGGGTCGTGCACGCTTGTCACGGGGTAACCGAGCTCGATATAATTAGCCATATAGTGAGCTCACACGCGCGTGCGAACCTAAAAATGCGTGTCGCGATTGTGTTAGAAGTGTCAGTATACCGTCTGTCGTGTATCGACGTTTCCTTCGGGGTTGCGGTTCAATCACGGTTGCCACGAACGAGATGAGGGTGTCTGAAAGCAACAATACCGTACTCTCCCTTGTCGATTGCTAGAAGCTTCTCCTTGTCGCGTGCCTCGACCTTTCACATCTAACTTTTTTTTTACGTTGAAGTACAACAACGTCGTTGTTTCAAAGCACTGAGAAAAAAATATAGTTACTTTTGGCCTCAATCATAATTTTTTAATATTTCTAACACGAAATATGATTAACTTAACTACATGCATTATTATGTTAACCATAATTATCGTTAGAAATATTATAAAATTGTGGTTGAGGCCAAAAGTAACTACATTTTTCTCTCAGTATGTAATAAAGAAATTCAAGAAGCAAGTTGGATGATTTTTTCATAAAACTTAAACATTAAATATCGTACATTGAAACTGAACTTGCAAAATTATTTTTAAATAATAAAATATAACTTTCAATATTTCATATTATATGAATAATATACGTAATACTAATTATATAAGCAAATAATGTAAACTGATATTATAGTATAATAACGCGAACCATAATCTGGTTTTCGAATAATTGATCGTTGGATTAAAAATACAATTGTTGTAACTAGAGACTGTTAATATTAGAGATATGTATATCAGAAATATCGCCGTTTGTCTTTCAGTGTGAAAGCAGCTTGCGTCATTGCGATCGACTCGTCTCGCGAACTTCGCGTGACGCTAATAAGGAAGTCTCTCGTGTCGGGATATTGAAACCGACAGTTCGTAACGGCCAGTCGACGTTTCGGTTTCATCGTATTTCAGAGCGAGATGTGCAAAGAATCGAGTGCGAATATTCGAGCTCATTTTAAAGTGCCTGGCCTTGCTTCGCACTCCTTCGACGCCCTCCACTCTCTCTCTGTCTCTCTCTGGGTCACACACTCTTTAAGAGCGATCATATCTATACTGGACGTTAAGCCTTCTCACGTTCCGCTAGTTTTTCCGCCTGTAAAGTATTGCGTTTTACGCTTCGGCGAAAGTCAGCCTCGAGGATCGCAATTCGCAGCGAGACGTTTCTCGTAACAAAAAAAAGCGAAAAGAACTGAAACAAATGGATGTTTTGCATGAGCGTTGATTTAAGACCGCCGCATTGAAGATTCGAGAATGGTACCCGTGTCGAAAATTCTTTATCGCGCGAAAGAGAGAAAAATGCAAGCGACGCTCCTGTTCGCGAGGCACATAGTGCAACGTATCCGCATTCGAGGCCTATAATCTTTCCGTGCCAGTTAAACGATAGTTGTCCCGTGCATTCCACGCGCCCGGTAATTACACAAATCGAGGGGAGATGGGGGAGGTATAATCGTCACATTCTTGCATCACCGTTCATAAATATTAGCCAAAGCGTCAATTCATTACCGCGCTCGTACGTGCCGCGGGCACTTTGTCTCCAATGGCTCTATATACGGCTACACCTTTCCCTCGTGCGGCCTTGCGCGCCGCCGTGCGAATCGTCGTCACGCAGACTGTCTCGCATATGACAAAAAAAAAAAAGAATTCTGCGAAGAGACACGACTGCGTAATTTCAATTTGTTTCATTCGCAATCCGACGTAACGACAGGTTGTCCCGCGGGCTGCTCTTCCGCGAGTTTACATAAAAAAAAAGAAAGAAAGAAAGAAAGAAATCGTCGAGTTCCCCCGGCGGCTCTTATCGTATTATTTGTTCGTCGACAGGCTTTTCGTGTCTTCAACCACCTTGTCTCATCTTATTTTTGCTTCTCCGCTGCACCTTGTTATACTTCATTTCTTTCTTTCCATTCGCAATTAATTTTCTCTTTGATATTTCGTTATATATTATTAAATTAAGTTATTATCGCGCGCGAATCCATTTCAATCTGAAATCATCTATCTCTTTGTTCATTTGTTTAATGTCTTTCAGCATTGCTTTTTATCCGTTCACGATTCTTTCCTTTTTTCTCTCTCTGTCTCACTTTGCTGCTCACAGTGCTTTGCTTCCTTTTTACACACACTCTTTTTACTGGTTTCGTTTCTGTTCTTTTTTTTACTTCATTCGCGAATGTCCTTATCTTCGACACTTCGCGTATCTCAAGGCTACAAAAGCCTGTACACGCGATTACAAAACAGTGCATCCCATCGTATCGCCTCGCACGCGAGCTGTTTCGCGCGCATCGCTCGGCGTGACGCTCGGGAGAGTGCTGAACTCGCGTTTTAAAATGATTTTTTCTTGCTCGTGAGCTTCCAACTATCCGTGGAAACCCGCACTTTTCACACCGTGAGCGGCGTTTAACGATCGGCGCGAAACTCGGCGCGTGTCGGTTGCATGCAAGTCACGCATCCATATTGATTGAATTTCTATCGTCGAGCTTTACCATCCAATAGCTCAATTTTTTTTAGTAATATTAAAGTATTCCGAGATAGAAAAAAAAAAACGCAGGAAGTTTTTTTTTTGGAAATAAAAGTGGCGAAGAAATTTTATTTACGCCTGTTTTTACCTCACGATTCAAATCTATTTGTACATTTCTCGATTCTTTTTGTCGATTCTTTTGTCTTTTCCTCGTCACGTTTATTACTGGATATCGCTGAGCTATTCGCACCGGTTTTACTATTATATAGTTACAATTATTATACAGTTTATATTATAGTTACATTTACAATTATTTAAATTATATCTTAAAATTCATTGTTGAATGAAAATTTCCTAACAGGTAATGAGTGCACAAAAATTACGATTTACAAATGCTAGTCAATGCCACGTACCGGAAGGTTATTGCGAATATATTAGCATGCGGCGAGGTAATGAAGCGTTAAATACGCTGCATTGTCACGGCGATACATTTGCGCATAAAGTGCGACATTTTCTTGCTGTTTGTCGCGCGGATCATCCATCATGGATACGGGGATAATCATGCTCGCGCGATTTGCTTATGCGCGACGGTATTTTCAGGGCAGTCCGCAATAAAAATGCAGGTGAAGTTCGAGGATACCGATGCACAGTATGCGCGCGCCATAAATTCCCGTTCTTTGTAGGACACGTTGCATCAAATTACCGCCGGACATTATTTATTGTGTCGTGTGGTATTGTGCCGTCAGGATGCGTCGTCTTTAAGACCGCGCTTTAAGTACGCGTGATAAATGCAAATGGCACGAAATCATATGCGGAAGCGTCGTTTGTGACCTGCGTTCACCGATAAATCGGTGTCGCGTGTAAAGAGAGAGAGCGAGCCATCTTGTTCGCGCGATGCCGCGGCTTTTTGTTGAAAAAATCCGCAAACGTAGGAAAATTTGTTAACGCACAGAAAGAAGAGATCGCAGTTTACATCCCGGTGTGATAAACAATCGTGGGATCGGCGAAATGATATCGAGCATTTACGTGTGCATTCGATACATTCGATACGATAACGATTCATAAATCCGGCGTGTGAAGTGTAACTTTAGCCCTTCCTCGCGTTACGCCACGTAATAATCCGCAAAAGCGCACGTCGGCTTTCACGGCGGCTAGCGTGCCCGGTTGCGGCGCCCGGATCTTGATCGATCGGCCGCGATCCATCGATCCGGGTCCGCTGCCGCGCGCGTACAGGAAAGCGCATACACCGATGTTCTCGACTCGTTATCGGGCCGCGGAGAAGAGGCGATCGGATAGACGTTATCGGATCGAATTCCGCGGGAATATATTAATTTAAAATTGCCGCCGCGCGCTGCGCCGGCACGGCCGACGCTTGCAACGGCGGGATTAAACGGCGATTGCGATCTGACGTGCGCCTCAAACAGGTGCGAGAGCTTTATTATCCGGCGGTAGAGTGCACGATACCTATTATATCCTCTCGCGATACGTCGAGATCATCTTTTTCGACGCGCGCTTCGAACCCGACGGGACACGTTGAAAGCGGGTCCGCTCCAACTTAATAGGGCATCGACGTCGGATGAGTGACGGTTTTCGCGGGTTAACGTTTCGAAGGATGAGCACCGATGTCCCGAGTGCACACTGTCAATACGTAATGCAATGCGCTGTTACCTGAACGAGCGGTCGAAAAAGGAGAGAAAAAAGACGCGGGGCGAAATCGGCGATGGTTACGTTCGATAGCAAAATAGGAAATCGCCGATAACACGCAGATCAGCTCAAGTTCGCGATAAAAACGTGTAACGTTATCGGGCCTTGAACACGATAGGTGCGTGTCCATGAAGTACCTAATTAAGCGCCTCGCGACACATTTCCTCTGTGCATCGCGCATCGCATTCGCCTCGACTCGCGCGACGCGGTCACTCGTATCGCACGAATGTATAACAATGCGGCGCGTTAATGGCCGGCTTTACCGGCATCGTATTATATTATGTGCATTACGGCTGGTTTAAATCTTGATGGACACAGCAGCGCGTTCATTTTTATAATTACGAAATATAAACTGTCAGGACTGATATGTGCGGAAGGGGGATAATTATAGTTTCTCGCATCCAACGGCGTCCTCTTCTCGTCTCTTTTTTTTCCTCATTACAGTTGCTGCATTAAAACTAAATTCGGGTATATCGTAGAAGACTATACTCCGATTTAGACGTAGGAAGAGGATTGGAAAAATCGATATATTGACTTTGTTTAAGCGAATATATCTTTTTAGCGATTAGAAATCGGAATACAATTCAATGTATTTTATTCGCATAAATACATTTATATGAGTTATAAGAATTTAAAAAAAGTGAGCTGCAAACGGTCGAACGATTTTAAAGTGAGATGGTAATAAATTTAATTCAAATAAACACGTAATCCTTTTAGACAATTTGTGTTCATTTCTACCAGATTAATTTTAATCTCGATTTAATTTACTGTTAATCTTCTAATTACTAGAAAAACTAGAAAAAGATAAAAAATATTTTAAACCGGATTAAAGTTAATCCGCATTGATAGAAATGCGCATTAGAGCTGCTAATATATTTTTCACAAATATGTACCTATAATTACGTTGACGGATAAAACTTTAATCTACGTTTGTACGAAGCTTATAAAGTACTTTTTAAAGAGTTAAACGTGTGTTGATTAATTAATTAATACTCTTGTTACTTTCACTTTGAAAATAATTAAAGGTGACACTGTTCTCACCGTGAAGTAAATGGATCTCGGCCGAGCTGGTGGCTCATTCAAAATTTCCGAAGGCAAGGACAACGAAGGGAGAGAACGCGATACGTGGCGTGGCAAGGCGGGTAGGTAGGTAGGCAGGAAGGAAGGAAGGAAGGAGATCGCTGCGCGGCGGTCGACGGCCAATTTCTGAATGCAAATAACGGTGGTGTCGGTGGAAAGGGGGGCCTCGCGGATGAAAACGCGGGGAGGCGGTGGTATGCAAATAGAAAGCTGTTACGGGCGTCTTCTTCGCCTTCGGCCTAACCTACGCCACTTGAATATGACGCGCGAGCCAACCCCTTTCTCACAGCGTGGAAAGTGTGAATTCAATGTGAAACGCCGAGCGTGGTGGGGTGCAATAAAAACATCTTGAATTCGTTCGCGCGTTCGTCATTTTTTCAGCGGCTCATTTTCGACCATCGTTGTCCCGTTTGCGATAATAAGTGTGGCCTAAAAATCATTAAGTCGATGAAATTTTTTCCCGGAAATGACTGAGCTTTCATTCGCCATTTCACACATTAGGGTAGAAGGAAATTTGATTGAATCAATTGTGTTTATTTGCATTTTGCATAAACGGTAATAAATAATAAAGTTATTCATTATCGATCAGCCCGAGCGTGAAGCGAGTTCCGAGCGTCGCGGGATCGTTCTTCGTGCGATCGTTATTCTATACGCGTATATCACAAGCGCGATATTAAGCCAGCAGCGACAAGCTGGATCTGATTAATTAGCGATCGTATGCGGGTAAGTTAATCTCGCGCTTTATCTGGACTTTAATAGGTACCTCGCCATTCACCAGCTGCCGCTGCACGCTGCACGGGACGTGGTTACCCCACTTCCAGCAGTCTCTATTAATTCGAAAGCCATAGAATCGCTACCATTATAGCATCGATCCACGCTATTCTTTTCTTTCTTTTTTTAATATCTAGTACTGTCAAATAACGAACGGTAACAATTCGTCGTCGATTGTTATGTGCAACGTACGCAAAAATATAAGAACCGATGAAAAAAATCGGCGAGAGTGGAAGTACATGAAATTTTACGAACGTTAATTTTAATAACAAAATCTTTTTTTCTTCTACGCCACGATCATTCGTTCCGTCATATTTTATAGCGGCTGTAAATTTACGACACCCGGTACGTAATCGATCGTGCGTCATTACGATCGAGCCGAGTTCTCCGAGTTTCTCACACCTGAGTTGAAGAGGACTAATAAGAAATCCTATAGGGACGGCCGCATGGCGAGATCACGACGTGGAGAGCCTCCGCGCTCACACACGCACACATAGGCGCGCGGATGTGTGGCGCGCACGCACGGACCGAAGACGAGAGATATAATGATGGCCATGGCGTGCCCTATAGCGTGTAAACCATAAGAGATAATGTAACAGTGGAAGTTTGGCTGGCGCCACTCGTTATTTATACAGTGTGGTCGGCGAGAAAAGGGTTTGTCGGGGGAGGGGGGATTTCTCCGAGCAGGGGGTGAAGGCCGGAGACGCCCACTAAATTATTATTTGTTCTTGGCAAGTCATAAACGCCCGGAATTATACCGGAGCTACCACGGAGTCTCGACCACGAAACTTTTGCCCGCTGTCCTTCGGAGCAACAGGAAGTGATCAGAGTCCGTTTGGCACTCGGGACGTATCCTCGATTAGAGATTCATTTCTTCAAGTTCTTAATTTCGCGCTGTATAATATCATAATTTTTTTCCATCCAAATCGAATGCATAATTGAAAGCGAAGTATTGAAATAGACGATCGTTATCCGAAGAATTATTACAAGATATAAAGATGAAATTGGGTAAGCTATAGTTAATTTAAGTTGAAAAATCACGAAGGTAACGTTGTGAGATATATGTATGTATGGAATTCTTTTGATTCTCTCTTCGGGAAGGTTCAAAGGCTAAAACAAAGACACGCGTCGCTTTTCCATCTCGTCCGAATCGCGTCAGTAATAAAAAGGGACCGAAAAAAAGGTTCGGAGAAACTTTTTGGTAGAGACGCGACTTCGGTATGTTCCGTCGATCCTCCTCTCTCGGATCCGGTTAAAAAAGTTTCTCGCTGCGGGGGTCCCGTGAAGAGGAGATGCGGCCGGAGGATGAACGAAGAAGAAGCTCTCGAAACCCTGACGGTGCCCCGAGAGCGGCGACTATCCGTTTCCCTATCGCGCCCGCTCATCTCCCTTTGGGGGCCCTCTGCGCGGGGCCTTACGGTAGAAAGGCGTATATAAACTCGGCCTTAACTGCTTTACGACGATCGTTTGTACCGATTTGTTCGACAAGACTCTCGCGCAGTCGAGAAGAGTGAACAGGAGTGGCGAGAAGGGGAAGGTGGCGCGGAGATGACTCCTTGCTCTTCTTGCTTCTCTCTTTCACTGTCAATTCGCGGATAGATTTGTGCCCTGCTCTTCGTCGTCCCATAAAGTCTCCTCTCTTTCTTCTGTTCTCGCTACGATCTTCCCCGCCTTTTCCGGCGTGTTTTACTTCTTTCTTCGACATCGAAGCGCCGTGGAGAACGGTGCGCGTATCGTTACGAAGCGCGTCGATAAATCTGCGAGACGTAACAGCATAAGCAGATTAAAATAACGACGCCGGAGGTGCACACGATAATTTTGTGATATACGATGCGATTGATTCATCGGGATTCGGAGGACATAGGGGGAAGATGTGGTCGATTTACGGTGTAGTTTCGTGGGGATTTTTTAATTTCCTCTGCACGGCGGCTCTTTTACGCACAGAATATGTCGTGCGATTCCTTAAACCCATACTTTATATGCTTCTTAGCTTGGGAAGCGTGAAAGATGCGATGAACCGTCCTTGCACAACCGGTGCTTCCGGAAGAGCGGATTAAGAAAGAGACTGATCGCTTGTGTGATCTTGGACATTAAGGAATTTCTAATAAACTCGCGGTTATTTTTCATATCGACGAAACATGCACAACTTACATAGAATAGCTTTAATTGCACACGCGAATTCTTGCTTCAAACGAAAATCGTCCAACAATGTAAACAAAGAAAATTACTCAATCGCTTAACAATCTCTTAATAAAGATAAACTCGCGAAGGGTACTTTTTTTATGTACCGCGTGCACGATTCGCGTGTCACCCGTTACGTGGTCTCGGATCGGCGGGAGGTTAAAGAAGGAGAGCCAGGCGATAAGGAGCGGTAAAGATTGGCGGGCAGAGAGAAATAAATGGCCATGCGAAAGGGACGCGCGAGAGCAAATCATCGGCGGTCGTGCAGTGCGCTCTTAGCGATAAAATAAATTAACTTAAAGCTACCGGGTTGCGCGGGATTCTTTCGATGGTGCGTCCCCGTTGCGTGTAATGACGCGTCGTAAATAACGATTTCCCCCCTCCGATTTATCGACGAGTGCGTGACGGTGAGAGCGGGGAGGTTCGGTCCAGACGCTCTTCGGCGCGTTGCATAAAGGCGGTATGCACGTTACAGTTGTCGGACGATGAGCATTCTCCGTTCGTCGTTACACCTTACGAAGGGAGCTCGCTAATAACGAGGCTTCTTTTTCTACGGCCCCCGGCCACGACCCGGAGAAATCGTAACGATTAGTCGCGCAAAGTCGTAACGTTCCATCGGCACGTCGTTTGAATTTCTCGACGTCGCGAGAAAAAAGTACGCACACGTGAAGAGCTCGAGGGTTTTCTTAATTGCAGCGTAAGGAAATAAAGAAAATCTCATTCGATCCTCGAAAAATTATAAATTAGTAAAGTTACGAAAAAAAATTTATATAACTACGATAAGATAAAACATACGCTGACAAAGAATTCTGGTTAAAAACTGACGAATCAGAAAAATCTTGTAGGTGTGATCAAATATTCTGGTATTATAATACAGCTCAACTACTACTACTACTACTTTATAACTTATAATGATCCGAATTTCTATGATAATAACAGGAATATTTGATCACGCCTACAAGATTTTCTGATTCCTCCATTTTTAACCAGAATTTTTTTTTTCAGTGTAGGTATTTATTTTCTCAGATACATATAAAAATCCAACGCGTTACAAAAAATGAATATTTTGATAGTTTATTCATTCTCGCGTCTAATCCATTCAGCCTGATTCACTTGCTTAATAAGTGCGTTTGCGCTTTGAAGAAATATCGCTTTCGGAAGCGCGAAACCGGCGTGCGTAATTATCGTAAATAAGTCGTGATTTACACGACGATCTATCGCGCGTCTGTCCACGTTGTAAATTCGCGGTTGGTTTCATCGAACCTACGACGGGTGTATCTCCATCGAGATATCGGCGCGACTCCGATTCTTCGTAACGACGAAGAAAAGGTACAACGGCAGCAACAGCAGCAGCAGCATGCACCTGTGTGCTTGCGCCGTCCCTTTTCTCCCCTATTTGTCGTCATTACTCATCGACAATATCGTAAGAGATATTTCGCGAGAAGCGAGGTGCTCCTTATTTATGTCCGCTCGAGTAAGGCTCTCAGATTTACGTAACTGCGATACGAATGAAATTGTTTCGTAGGATTTACTTTCGCCCAAGAAACTTTATGTGAAAGATAAGTGTTTTTTATTCTTATTTTTTTTCTTGTTACGTAAGTAATGAATAAATGGTCTATAGAAAAAGAAGGAAAGAGGGAAAATGATAACTGCTTGAATTATTAATACTGAAAGTCGATGGTTTTTTTTTAACAAGCTTAATGTGTTTGAAAGAAAATTAATGAAACTTTTCCCCTTTTCTATTTTTATCGAACGTTCGTAATCAATTATTAAATAAGAAGTAATTATATTTTATTGTATTAACAATCGACGCGCATCTCGACTACAGAAACTCGAGGCGAGTCGAGAGCTTCGTCGAGCGGTATATGCGTGTGTGTACGGTATTCGATCGGTGTGCAACCGCTTCTCCGGCGTTTCTCCGTCTCTTGTTAACGAGGCAGAAGCCATAGTGCCGGCACGAAACGCCGAAAGAACGCCCGAGGCCGCATCTAGATCGGGCCCCGCCGATAGAGCCGTAACGCCGAAAATTAGCGCCGTCCGAGAAACAAATACGTGAGAAGAGAGAGAAGGAGACCGGTGGTTACGTGGAACGGACGAGGAAAGCTCACGCGACATTGCCACGAGAGAGAAGAGGAGAAATCCGCGTGTGTATGTGTATACGCCGTGTCGGCGTACGAGGATGCATGTGCGCGGCTCCGCTCGTCGTCGTCTCCTCGTCGTCGTCGTCGTGCTCTTGCACATCACCGCGGGCTCCTGAGGTTTCGTGGAAGCGATCTCTCTTCCACCTGCCATACACCGCGGAAAGCGCAGTACCGGGGATGGATGTACTGGGTGTCCCGGAAGTGCATCTCTGTGGTTAAACCCGAAACTGGCAGACCACTTCCGTGTGTACGAGGCAAAACGCGACGAGAGAGAGAGAGAGAGAGAGAGAGAGAGAGAGAGAGGAGAAGGGAGAGGAGAAGAAATAGTTTTGGTGATATTACATTGAAATGATCGAAATGGAGAACAAACAAGATGATAAAAATACATGAGCTTTGTGTCACGTGTTTCTGCATATATAATTAATATCTACATAATTAATATTTATATAATGTGCAATTAATTAAACGTATCTGCATATGCTAATTGCAGTTGAATTATGAGACACGTAGAGTTAAAGTTACAATTAATCTGACAGGATTATATGCTGTTGTAAAAAAGGTTCATCTGATCGAACGTTAATTGCGATCATCGTGATCATCGCGATCATCGTGAGCGCAGAGAAAGGCATAAATTATATATATATCGATTAAAAAGATTAGCATCTCGCAACTTATTAGCGATGGCATCCGCGATATAGGTTCGCGCGGTGGATCGATCGGGCGTCTCGAAAATGGGAGTACACCATATGCCATATGGGAATAAACTGACAGGGCGCGCTCGAGAAGAAAAGAGACAGAGAGGTAGATTGCTATGTGTAAAGCCCTTTGAACATTGTAGCGGGACGAAGAATTATAAACGAGGAAGGAACGACGGATGATCGAATGTCGGACGGAGCAGGTGCCTCGACAAAGTTACCCGTTTTACGCTGCGCTTTATTTTGTATTCTATTCCGTTTCACGCGCGATACCTCCGCGAATCAATCATAACGCGATATCGTCACGGCTGCCGTTATCGTTTTCCCGATGTAATTGTGTCGTCGCACACGCTACATATTTAATAGCAATAATCGCGGAACATAGGCGTAGCATCGTACATGTGTAAACGAGAAAATGAACACCGTTGGCAACACGGTTCACGATTATCTTACCTTTTTTTAACGACTTTGATATCGAGATTATTGCGTATCGTATTATTTTTATGTTTTATTCTCACCGAAGCTTAAGAACAATAGGATTACATGTAACTTAAACTGCTCTTTGGAAAATTTATATAAATGACTTTCACAGATACTGAAAGATTACACAATTTTTATTATCATCGCGAGTCTACTCGATTTTGAAAAGAATGCCATCATCGACTAGGTCGTATCCTGTAGAATCCTTTTAATTTTCTCGACTACGATTTATCGTGCGCGCGATCGCTTTTTTTACGATGTAATTTTTAGTATTATTGCCGGTAGACATTGACGCGGCGTCGATAACAGCAATGCGGCTCGATCTGACACCTAATTTCTCGTTCTTCCCGACAGCAACATAAACTGTAATGATGATAGGGATCGTACCCGATGCCGATAAATACTTCTAATGACTCGGCCGCTGCCTGAGATCCTTAGACTTCGAAAACCCTTTCCCGTAATCTGGGAGAAGAATAGTCATTAAAGCCGAGCGGCGCGGCGCCTCCTCGGCTTTCTGAGGAATGTCACGCCCTTTCTTCTAAAAGAAATTATGTCTCCGGGTGAGTTTTCAAAATAAATGACGCTGTGAACAAGTCTTCACATACATTTTTCATCATTCAAGCTAATTTAAAGTATTGTGTTTAAAAGAACGGGAGGGGGGGAAGTCTAAATATACATATACACGTAATATCTTTAATGAAATTATTTCACATTCATATTTAATGAGGTAGATCAGAAGTAGATAACATATATAAAGAAAAAACTGTTTGAAAAAAAGATTTCATAGATAGAACTGTATAAAGGAACACATGCTGGTTTATATTACTTTGACCTATTACAAAAATCAACGAGCGATGATCTCGATCGACAGTGTCCCCAAATTTGGGTCCGGAAAATATGGTAGTCGTACGTCACTCGGACGGACAGCTGCTTTCGATCGGTGGCAGGCGTCTTATCGAACTGTTTCGTGCAGCGATACGTCGTTAAGTGTGGCGGTTAAGAAAAGAAGGAGCTGCGCCGGCGATGGTGACAAGAGCGGGATCTCTCAAAGGCGCGTTTATCGGACGATTTACAGCTTTCAGCAACCTCGTATAGTGACAACGGTCGGTTCATAATTTGTTTATCCGTATTGTCGCTCATTAGTAGCTATGCCAGCTAAGAGTTATGTATCTACGACGGAAGAGAAGGTCGCGTCGCGAGAAATCGACGTCGCACCGCTTCTACGACGAAATAACCGGATGAATCTTAACCCTGCGTGTGATTTGAGAATGATAACGTACGTCCGGTTTTATTTTTAAACTCTCGTCTGTGATAATCAAATAATATAGCGCCACAAGCAACACGGGCACAGTGTTTTGGAGATCTGCGCCCAGATTCTGTGAGTGTCGCTTTTTTTTTTTTACTTTATGTATGTTCGCGGCAATTAATTTCGTAGGTATGAATATATATTAGAGACAAAACGGCTGTTTATACACATCTCGGGTTCATGTTTTAATCCATCGAAAAACACAGATCACTGACACACTCGTGTCATTGGTTAGTTTGATGTTTCGATTTGAATTAATATTAAATTAATATTAAATATCGTATGATGACATTAAATAGTTAGGAAGTTTGTAGCACCTTCGTCTATATATTTTTAAAATTGTTTTTAAGTTAAGTATCTATGAAGTTGGCACTCTGAAATACGAATTTTTACAAAATTGATATAACATTTGTCTACAATTTGTCCATAAATAACAGAATCCACAATTAGAATTTATATAAAATTAAAAAAAAATGCACTTAGAGATGTTAATGATAATTTTTTTGCAAAATGGACAGAAAATGATTATTTGTGGATAAATTGTGAACAATCAAATGCCATATCAATTTTGTAAAAAATTACATTTTGGGATGCCAACTTTACAGACTAACTTTTCAAGTTAGCTAAATTGTAGGTTGCACGTGATTTACAGGACGCAGCACGATAAGTCTTATTACGATTTTGTTTCCTGTTATCAATTCGCGGTAAAGACGGAACGCATGATGTAACAAAATAACATTTTTCGCGCGACGAAGATAAAACATCTTAGCGTTATGCAATCGAACGATCATGTGGCCGTCAAATAGAGGACTTCCGTATCCTGCAGCATTTGCTCAGCGATGGCAGCGCCGAGTCGCAAGACTCTCTCGCGCGCGTCTCCTCCCGCGGGATATTTTGGCTCACATAGTGCGGATAATCCGGCTTAATGTCCTTCTTGACGTGAATGAGGCGTCTCGTTTATCGCGACCGAATGCGCCGCCGAGCCGAGATCCTGTCTCGTTCTCGCTCGCGCCGAAATTCAACGGAGAACGTCTCAACGGACAGACAGTAGGCAGATGCTACCAGAAATCCCCATGATACCTTTGACGTCGCGAGACGAACGACCGGCCCTTCTCCGCTAAGGAAAGTAACCGCTCTCGATCGCGATATTCAACAGCTCTTATTCGTGTAATCTTTTTGAAATCATTGATTAATTTAATTTCATTTGATTCATTTGATAAATCTTGACGGAAATTTATATAAAATAATTTTCTCTTATACTTTTATAATTTAATTGTTTAAAGTTTTAATTATTTAAATTGTTTCTATAGTTCACATTTATTTTTATTTGCTTACTTATGGAGAAAGCGATTGTTAAAAAGCGACTGGACAATACGTTTTCGTCCTTGAACCGAGACAAAGAATGGGAAGAGTTATAGTATTTTTTGTTTGCCGCCATTAACGGCTGTTTATTGCAGGGTACAGAGCCTAGATATACTGAGACGTCTTGTCTTGTACACCGTCGTCTCTAATTACATCATAATGTCTTGGCCTGCTAACCCTTTGCGGACGGAGCAATTCGAAACTGAGCGCTCCGTAAAGCTGGGTCGCTACAACGATAATCATCGAAATGGTCAGATCACTTTCTCGCGTACTGCGCACGAACACATATATGAATACATCGGTCACGTCGATTGTTTTCGCCGAACGCATAGCTGAGTTTATCGGTTACGTTGACGGTTTATGGCTGAACGCATATATGGGTTCATCGTCCATAAAAGGTTAATCTAGTTTCTTAAACTTGACGAGCTATAACGTCTAATTATGGTAATTTGTAAAATGAGTTTTTCGCAGGAAGAAACTCTTTGTGTTAAAATGTGCCAATAAGTTTGAAGATATAATGGAGCTTCTTAAACATCTTTATAAAATTATGCAATTTCAGTGCGATGAAACTTGGAAAGCGCATTACAAAAAGAGCTAATAATATATCGAACATTTTCGTGGTAGATATAAGTATTTTATTATGATAGTAAATGTATTATACGCCAAATATAAATGTGATGATAATTACCAATTACTATTCATTACAATTATTGTTGTTGAATCGTATTGTTACTAAAAAAAAATTGTCGAATCGCAATAACGGAGCATGGTCCATTTTAGTGCATGTGATACTAATCAAAGTGCATGTATTTTTAAACGTGTTTATTTTTCCGATTTTCCGAGGGAACATTTTACGATACAACAAAAAAAAAAGAGTATAGCTGCTACGTTTATTTTTTTTACATGATTAGCACGTGCAGGACGAAACAACTCCGATGTAATCCCTCGTGTGGAATCTCGAAGCGCGACTCTTCTCGGGAAAAACACTTTCATTATGGAACCGGCGAGCTGTGCACGACGGCGGATCTCACGTTCGAAAAACGCGATTCCGAGTAACGATTTTCCAGATTTCTCGTGCGAATATAATTTCTCGACGCGCACCTCGGTCGAATGCACCTCGACGGCCGTTACCGGGATCCGCGCGGCACGGCCGCGTCGTCGGTTTCTGGCCCAGGGAACGGCGTCCGGTTTTTATTCCGGGGAACGCGCGCCTCGGAAGCCAACGGCACGTCCGCCGTCTGACAGCGGCCGAGATTGACTCGTGCACGTTTCTATTCCGACCTTTCAGGATTCTACCAGGTGTCGCCGACGTGACTCGCGGGCTGCTGCGACGTTCCTCGCGCGAGTATGCGCGTTTCATCCCTTTTGAGCTCGTTTCAGGAGCGAGAATCTCGCCGAGCCGAAGCCGCTTCTCGCGAGGGACGAGTTTTTCGCGAATTCTTGAATAAATGCGTGCCAGACTGAGATTTAACATTTTTATCGAAAGTATCGTGCATTATCTCTGTGCTTCGCGGAGATAGTAAGCGACAGTTAACTTTCAGCGACACGTGTGCAGAGATAATGTATTTTTGTCAATACAAAATTATACGTCATTATACAGAATTAAACGCGGACGATACGAGTTTGAGATAAAGTGCGATGGCTACGAGTTGCATGATAGTCTAAATTAGCTCATTTAAGTTAGCTCGAGCAAGCGATCTAATCGAACTGTACATGTTGATCGGGGGTCTAGGCAGATGTTTCCTCAGATGAAATTCCGAGTTTCCGGTCTGGACGCCAAGGCCAAGTACATCCTTCTGCTGGACATTGTCGCCGCTGATGACTACAGATACAAATTCCACAACAGGTAGAGGTTTTGCGTGATGTAGGAGGAGCGAAGGCGCACTCATAACAATATAATTGTCGCGGACAACTCGTGTGAACGATCTCGAGCGTTTTCTGAACCCCGCGCGTCTTTTAACACGCGCGATACCGATCTTGACGTCTCTATTTTATTTTTGTCTCCATTTAATATTTGAAAATATTTATTAAACAAAACGGACTTGTGAAATAAAATTAATGTCTTTTCATTTATCGAGATCGTTGAAATCGGTTGTCCGACCAAGAGCGCCGTAGGCCGTATCCGAGGGCGATAACTTTAAGCACGGTTCTCCGTTTTTATGGGGAACAGTAAACTCAGCAGTGAGCGGCAAAACTAATGTATGGTGTGTCTTTTTTGCGATTGCAAAATTGTTCGCAGACGCATGTTTCCCGCGTATAAAGTGAGGGTGTTCGGGTTAGACAAGCAGGCTAGCTACATACTTCTAATGGACATCGTGGCATCGGACGAATGCCGATATAAATTTCACAACAGGTGATACCTTCGACCCTGCGCGATCATAGCGATCCTGGATCATTTTTTTTTTAATTAAATGAATTTGAATTAAAGCTATTACACTAATATACTTGGAAAACTTTCTGAGAGCACTCAATTAAATTTTTTTGGCGTAGAAAGTATTCCAAATAAATTGTTGGAATTATTTTTTGAAATAATGATCCTGGATCGATCCCGATCGCGAATTACACTATCTATACCAGGAGACTCTCCTGAAATAAGTGTGGAGCGTGCGCTGCGAACAATTCCTCATACTCGTCGAAGATAATTTATTTGTAATCTTGTGCAACCTTATCGCAAATATGATCAATCCATCCCGCCGTGCGTGACAAATCAATTTTTGCATTTTTCGTGCGAAAAATCGGTTATGGACAGTACTTCGAAAGTTTCACTTACAAATGTTTAATTAGTAAACATCTATATTTGTATAGCAATGCTTCTTGTGAAGCAATATTTATAAAAAAATAATGAATGTTTGATTCTCTCGCAGAAGTGCCACGTAAGGGAGGGTCCCATGGGAAATTATTTCGACTTGTATGGGGATCGCAAGCCTTCACATTAGTTAACCGAGATGCTTCGTACCTCTGTATTTGCCAAAATTTCGTGCGTATTCCAAATAAGTATTATAATCCTCTAAAAATTTCGTTGAGCAATCGCGTGTTGATAATCGTTAATATTTCGGCATATTGCGGCACATGATTCAAGAATGAACCTTCGCGTATTTGCTCGTTGTCGTTTAAAGTTTCTCTCGAATTCGGTCCAGTGTAAATGTTTGCTTAGCTGCAAAAGTGAACAGCCGTGTATTTCTTTCACGTACTTTCGCGCACTTCTCGGTGGCCGCGCGGCGCGTTAGCTTTTTCGCAAGAGACATCCCGGAGCCGTTCCGACAGAGGGACTCGATTAGCGCTCTCCACCTCGAGAAAACTCATGCGAGGCATCTCGGATACCGACATTCGGACGATCGAAACGCAGACCACAATGAACGATTACATCACGTCGGCGACCGCAGCCACTTTGGAACTCGTCGAACGAGTTCTTCCTACGGTCCTTCGCGCTCGAGTTTGACCCACCTGCGACGACGGGAAAGAGTGGACACGCCTCCCTTAAAAGACAACAATCGCGTCTGGTTGACGCTCGCGGCGGGTCGAAGCTGCTCGAGCCAACGAGCCACACCGGTCATCTCGAACCTTGTTTCGGCGCGTTCTAGATCATTGGTTTCGTCGTCTGCGTCGAGAGACGCATAGGCGAGTTAACGTTGCCCTGCGAGGAAATTGTTGGAATCCGTTTGATTATCGAAAGCACGATTAGCACGGTTCTCGTTCCAAATTACAGTCGAGTCTAGCTCGGTCTAGATCGAATAAAAATCAACCGATGAATTATAATCTAGTTTAGATAATTCGTTCTGGCATGTGGAAGATATAAATTAAATATTTATACCCCGTAGACCACTTCATTTGAGATATAAGGGGTGAATCAGATAGAAATTGATGTTGAAATAAATTATAGACTACTCTGTCGGACGTTTTCTTATGGTCTGCATTTCGATCCGAGCGATTCTGTCCTAGATAACGATGAAGAGCGTTTCTCGGTATCTTCATCGTCGTCGGGACATGTTACATGGTGAGCTGCACCCGGTAACTTTCTAATACATTCTTACGCGTGTTGCGAGCAGTAGGTGGATGGTAGCGGGTAAGGCGGACCCGGAAATGCCGAAGAGGATGTACATACATCCGGACTCGCCCAGCAGCGGCGAACAGTGGATGCAGAAGGTTGTGAGCTTCCACAAACTCAAGCTCACTAACAACATCAGCGACAAGCACGGCTTTGTAAGTACTGTACGTAACGCCAACCAAACAATTACTTACTTACTAGCTACTCTAAGCTTGCTTTAGTTTGCAATTAATCGCTAACTTGAACCTGCCTGAAACGTGCGTGTCAGGTTGATTCAAAATTGCGAAACGGCCATGATCGATGTGCATGCATGCGGCACTTTCCGCGATAAATTTTTCGCGACGATGACGATCGATGGAATATAAACAGAAATGAATCGACAGATTTATTTGTTGTTAAATCTTGCCGATAGTTTTTTTTTTCTAAAAATCTAGAAAAAAGTATTTATCAAGTTGACATTTTGAGCACGAAGCGTCAAAGCGAGGAGAAATCGGCGAAAGATAACCGACGCTAATTATGTCCAATTAACAATTTAATTTCGACATACACCGGTTTTTGCGCCCGAATAATAATCCTCACGTTAATCGCATATATACGCGGCGAGGAGACCGAGTAACATCGTAAAATCAATCGAGAAACCGGAAACGGAGCAGTCGCGTTCCTTCACAACAGCCCTGACGGAGCCCGTCAGGCGCGCGCGATCGGATTTCCACGCGGATACCTAACCGCAGCGTAATCCTGGGATTAAGTTATCGCGATGGATTTCGCCGTCAAGTAGTTTCGCTCTTTCCCCCGCGCTTCTCAACCGCTTCGCGTTCCTCTTATTCGTCTTCTTCCTCTCTATTAGCCTCGGCCGCCTGTCTCCTTGGTCTCCCCCTTCGCTCTCGTCTTTTCTTTCTCCTCAACGCGGGGTGCGCGGAAGCCAGCATTAACTAAAGAAGAAGCCTGTCCCCTTTCTGCGGCCATGGTGGTTCTGTCTCTTTTTCCCTACCTCGTCCTTTTTTTTGCGAATCCTTTTTGCGGCAGCCCGTCGGCGCCCTTTGAAGGATCTTGCATCGCTGGCTCGTGAAATCTAGTCCTCCTTACCCAGAGCCCACCCGATGTCAATGGCTGGCGTGGTCGTGTAGTGCGTGGCAGATCGACCTTTGTTAAGACCACTCTTCCCTCCTCCTTCCTTCTCTTTTTCTTCTTTCTAATCTTTTTCTTTCAACATCTCTCCTTCTCTTTCACGTAAATACTCTCATAAACACGTCTACGCACCAGGCGAAGAGAGAAAACTGAATGAATACTTGTAGGAAAGAGAGAGAGAGGAATGTAGGGATGGATGAAGGAATGGAGACAGAGAAAGAGAAAAGAGCGGCTAGATAGGAAAAGCGAGAAGGATAGATAGGAGCAGCGGGCAGATTGTCGTCGAAAGGTAATGTGGCCACGACATTATGCATGGTTCACCTACATCGTGTGACGGGGCAGCGGGCGTGCATCTTCCGCCCTTAAGGGTTCACTCTCTCTCTCTTCCTCTATTTCTTTTTCCTCTCTATCTCGGTAGAGTGGCAGGATCCAGTTTGTGCACGAGTCCAGAAAATGCCTCTCGAAAATATCTCCCAAACCCCTTTCTTGCCACAGCTAATAGATGACAACCCTTTTCACCTGGCTCAACCCTTTCCAGGTTTACGAAAGATTTGGTTCAGAGATCTTTTCAAGGATTATGTGTTTTTTCACGCTCTCTCAAAAGCGTGTCTATAAAAGCGATCCGTATGAATATAAATGGAAACAAACTTGTTCAGAAAAACGAGCATGGTTGTTTATCAGTACAATAAAAGATGTATGACTTTAAATGTTTTTTCTTTAAACGTAAAAAATAACGTAGGCGCCATATTATTTTGAAATGATGAGTGATATAAGAGCTGTCCACATATAGATGCCGGATTTTTATTCTGTTTCGATTTTTTGAAAAATTACTATAGAAGGTAAGAAAAAAAGGTCATGAGAAACCATCTAATCAACGTATTGTTTCCCAGGATATTATTATAGAAAAATATTATAGAATATTATAGAAAAAAACTCAAAAATTTGCATTTTATGGTTAAATATGTGGTCAAACTCTTTGAAATAATATTTGAGTCCTTAAAAAGAGTCTGTTAGTTTTAGGGTAATCCTTTAATAGGCAAATCACACAATCACAATTTTTCCTAAAATCGCTAACATCAAGGAAACTTGATATGGCACATTGAAGAAAAATTTTTATATTTTATCAAATAATGTATCTTTTTTCTTATAAAACATGGATGGATAACATTTAAATTTAGTTATTATCTTGTAATAGCGCGTTAACAGTTGTTAAAATCATTTTGAAGAGTTTTAAATACAATTTTAACAGTTAAAATATATGTCGGAGTTTGCGTTTCGGAATTTAGAATTCGCTGCCGCTTCTTTTCCTGTGTACACGAATCTACTAAGACAATAGAAAGTGGAATTTGGACTAACAAGAAGTTTAAAGAATCATCATGAGGCTTGACTTCGGTTTGACCTGAATTTTATTTTGTGGAGATTTAGCCCTCTTCATAGGGCAAGCGGTTAAAGGAAAAGCAGAAGCGAAAAATTAACGCGAACAACTTGGAAACCTTTTGACTCTAATCCTAGTGTTAAGGGAGAGGAGGTAGGGATGACGATGCACCGGGCCTTTTGTCGGAAAATCCTAGCTTGGCAAACAAAAACGAGACACTGCCGCCGTGTCCTTCCGAAATGTCTTCGAGAGCAATCCCAAGGGTGGACCTAGGCCCGCGAGTAAATATCGGTGAAAGGTTGTCGAGGACCGCAAACAGGAAACTGACGGTGCGTTACCAGAACGGTTGGAGGCATCCTGACGACGACAGCGGTTGAAAGGACCTCGTTACTCCCGTTTTAAAGCGACACCGCGTGCGCTTCTTCAGGCGCTAGTAAGCATTAGGCGTGGGAATATTTGACAGGATGAAAGCCGCAAGGGCGGATCTGTTTTTTAAATAGAAGCCGTAATATGGTGGTCCCATGATACACCCTATATTTCATCAATAACTATTTAAAATGCAACGATACGCGTGTAAGAAACGTCATGGAAAATAATTAGCTTATAAATCGATACATGATTCAAAAGATGAAGTGTATAAGATTCACAAAAATTATAATTAGGTAAGATATCGCTCGATGACTAAAAAAATTATCATTATACCGATTTTTGGTTATTCTGTATTATACGTATCAATCGCCATTTTACTTAATAAAATATATTTTATTATTAATAATAAATTTTATTATTAATAAAAATTTAATAAAATATATTGTTTGTGCAACAGCGAATGCAATGCGAGATTTTTACATTGGCAGCAATACGTACTCAATGTTTTATACCATGCTGTCATTCTCGGTCATTTCTGAGCCACATCGTTCGAAATATATATATTTTCGTTCTTTCAACTAGCCTCGAGCGCAATCCGGTGGCAGGTTTACGGATACCGCCGCTCTTTATTAATTGTCGGCGATCGTCTCTTTCTTCGCGGTCAAAGCGCGTTATCGTCATTACGGCTCTTGGTTAATGAAGTAGTTCGATTCGGCGAGCGAGCCGCTTCGCCGCGGGACACCCGAAATACTGGAAATACTGGAATCGCGAGCGACCTTCCTTCATGTCGTTGGATATCGTCTTTTAGACGCATTCTCTCGCTTCGCTTGCTTCTCGGTAAAATGCTTTCAACTGGCGTTCAGATATATCGCCCTTACTCCGCATATTCTAATGATTTTATTGCTCCGACACTATTCTCCAACTAGTTCGTCATATTTTCTGGAAGCTGTCGTTGCCGTATGGACGCAAGTCCGCCGGGACGATATTTGTGAATAATAATTGTGAAGTGTCCATGTAAAATAAGCATTTGCGCTTCGAAATCTGATGTCTTTATCGAATAGCATATCGAAAAGCGGACACATTATCAACATTCCGCATTTACATAAGTTCCGGGAATAAAACGAACACCAAGCTCCTATTTATAAAATAAATCTTTCTCGATTCAGACGTCAGCGGAATAACGAGTCGCAACAATCTTTTTTTTTTTTCGTTTTTCTTCCGTATCTAAATACACCCGTCCACCGTGACCCACATCCAACGAATGACATTCTGATGAATCGTCCGGCGAAGGTACAGCCGAGAAACTATTTCATAGGCGCGAAATTTCGGTATCGTTCGATACGTGCTCGACATATCGCTCGGAATTCCGGTTCCGAAATCAATTTCCAATTTTCGCCCGGCTGTAGCCCGCGTGCACAGGCACAGCGCATCCATATCCGCGTGTGTGTGTGTGTGTGTGTGCGCGCGCGCGCGCGCGTGTAGAAAAAAAATAAAAACATCGAGAGAAAGCGGGGGAGAATTCCTTTTTCAATTTTCCGAAAAAATTAAAATGGGGAACAATCGGTCTGTCGGACGGAGAGCGACCGAAACTCGATCAAATGTGCCTCGCAGCTTTAATTATCCAGCGCCCAGCGGCGGAGCTTACAGAAGCACGGTCGAACGGCGCTCGTGATTTGTTTAGTAATGGATACGTGCCTGTAGTAGTGTTCGTTAGTTGACATTCAGCGATAGACCGATATGGGACGCGGCTTATCCGAGAGATAGCGTTTCCCATCTGCCCGCCTCGCACCGCACCGCACCGCGCCGCGCGCTCGGTCTCCACAATTTTTCTCCCGTGGCATTTGCGCATTCCGCATAAGGATGGAGACCGCGTTCTAAGATAATATTTAATACAATCCGCCTTTACGACACAGGTCTTTCGACTGTTTGTCAGCGGAGGGAGCGAGGATAGCCGCGAATGCAATTGACCGCCGACTCTCGTAACGGCTTACACGTGTATTCGCGCCGCGTGCAAATAAGACGCGGCGGTTATCCGCAAGCCGCGCACGCTCTCGCGTAGAACGACGCGAGAAAACGCAAGAATCGTATCGGATATAATGCCGGAGGATCGCCGGTTTCGCGTTCGCATTCGTCGGGCTCGTTGCATGCGTCGCGTGCACGCACACGCACGCTCGTTCATTACGTTGGCTTCGCGTGTCCCGAGGCGTTGTGCATATGCGTGCGTGTGAGCTTCGGTACTCTCTCGGCGGTGGCTCGGGGGCCATTTTGCTGTCCGCTATGCGAGGAACACCGATTCGATACGTGTCGTGTCGCGGACATTTAAAGCCCGACCGCGCGCTGGATGCCGCGACCCGTTTTCATGGGGATTAGTCACGAAAATCCGCGACGAGATTGCGCGCGCGATTTCCGTCGGCGACCCGTCCACGCGCAGAAGTCGCGCGGTACCAACGTGGGACGCGCGCGAGAGATGCTCACCTCGTTGACGCTGCGGGGCACGATGATTCTTTAATATTATAAGACTCGTACGTTACTTTATATTTGATTGAATGCAAAATTTTTATCGGCTAAGGGCCGGTTTTTCCAACTTCTTAGTAAACTAACTAATAGTTAAATCATACGTCTGAACTTGTCTAGTATCCATTTCTATCCATTTAGATTAACTTTAATTTTTATTTTATCTTTAAATTGTGTCTATTTTTATCAACGCAGAATAATTTTAATCTCAGTTTAACATACTTTTTATCTCTTTCAAGTTCTAAAAATTAGAAAAGGATAAAAAAAGTTAAACTGAGATTAATCTGCGTTGGTAAAAATAGACATAATTTGAAGATATAACGAAAACAAATGTTTGATTTAACTATTAGTTGGCTTACCAAGAAGTTAGAAAATCTGGCCCTAAAAGACATGCTCAAGGAGGATTGATAGTTACGCTCGGTGTGTAGGAGCCTTTACACTTTCGCGAAAATCACCGTCAATGAGACCGTGTTTATATCCGCGCTCGCGCGCCGTTGACGATTATGATCGTCGCGATTTTTGCAATTTGCGTAAGTTATCGCGGTCTGAAGAGATCGTTCCGGTTTTATAGGTACGCATTTTGTCATTATTTACGGCGCATAAATTGCCGTTTAATATTCTCCGCGTGTTCTGATACAACGCCGGTATCCTTTCGCCGTGCGCACGTCGGGAATCCGTGTCGCTTTGTTCTCGGCACCACTCGTATTTACCTAATTATCGGGCGATGTGTATCCTTTATGCTCTACCCACACACGCACTTTGTGCTCCGGGTTTTTCAAGTTCATTAATATAACTCGCGGCTCGTCCAGTGCTTTTACTGCCAACAGCCGTGCGTCCTTTGCCTTCAATTTTATCGCTTTTCTTATTTACATAGCAATAAGCTTTCGTCGAGCGTCCAGCCGGCGAATGCGCTAGAAAATGTCGCGCGATGTTGAGCGATAAATAACAAATAATATCAATTCAATGAGATACCTTTGCCGCCTCTCCACACGTTATTTCTTTAATTTAAATCTCGACAGTAAAAGAGCATCGACAGTTCATATTGCAGGATGTCTTTTCATCTTTCTATTCTCTATTTAATCCCCGCATCGAAAGAGCAATTTTTCCATGCTGCATTCTTTTACATAATTTTCAATTTTCACGTCTTATCGAGTAGCGTTAACCAACTGCTGTCGCCGCGCGTCACGCCCGTTTCCAGACTCCGTACAAAAAAACCAGCTCGCTTCGCACGCAGGCATTACTAAATCATTTGCCCGCGGCTGCGTTTCGCACGCACTCTGCAAATTTCCCTGGGGGTTCGCCCTCCGGCAACAATCGAGCGCGAATTCTACTATGAATTCTAGTCGATACAAGAAGAAAAGAGACCCCTACTCCGCGGCGTTATCGTCCGACGGGGCTGATATTTCGGTATGGTCGAAAGAAAATTTCTGCGGTTCTTTGTCCAGTGGTGGTTACTTTTTTCTTCCTCTCTCTCTCTCTCTCTCACTCACTCTCCTTTTTTCTTGCTCGCGTTACACATTTCGGATCGATTTTCGCTGCTAGCGCAAACATGTGGCGTGTAAATTCCTGAATCCTTAATGAACGTGCCGTTAACCACGGACACCCGTAATAACTAAGTTAAGTCTTGGCGTGATCGAAGAATGTATATCGAAAATATACACCGTCTCACTATCCGTTCCCTCGGTACCCTATACTTTCGACGTCGCATACCGCTCGTTTGCTCGGCTTCAACGTTTACTTAAGACACTCCGAATTAACGAGCGCGCGCTCATTTGCAGCTTCACGGCGGGCTGATTCCAACGTGACCTATCTCTTAAAATTTTATGATTCCCGAGAAACCGTTGGCGACCGTCCGCCGCGACGTGACGCGCACCGCATGTCCGTCCGTGTTTCGCGAGGGGCCGGCTCTCGGATTAAACGGCGATTAACGATCGTGCATTCCGTATCAAGACATCATCGTGTATCATCCGCGGACGGCCGGTGCACGAAGACTCGCACTGCGGTGCCGGGCAATTTGCGTCCGTCGAGCGAGAAACGGGCGTGGAATCCGGTCGAGCCGCCACAGTGGCTCCTGATCGTTATAATAAATGGGATAATGACATAACGGGCACGCCAGGATCGAGAGCGCGCCCGGGTCCTAACGTCGTAATTATTACTTTCGGCTCGTTCGCTCACTCGACATTTCCCCTCTTCCCACCCCCGTGTTCCTTTCGTGTTTCCCCGCGACTACGCGAGCGCTTTCCTCGAGCCTCGAGAGGACGCGTCGCCGAAATTGCGCATTCGTAGAAGGAAAGACCGGTGTTTTGAGCGACTACGGAATGGGCACTGACAGTCTACACCTACGTTCGCAGGACACGCGAGCTGGCTTCCCTTACCCGTGATTCATGTAGGCAAGACATAACGTATGCAGACGAGCTTACGAGTCTCGCTCGCGAGGTAGGCCGTTTACTTCGCTCGCCCCTCGCCCTTCCCCCCTCGCTCTCCAAGTGAAGTCTCTCCGTTCAATGAAACTAAACTTTACTACGCGCTGCGTGGACGTAAACGTCTCGCGGTCCGTCGGGCCAAAGAAAACTCAAAGAAGGAAGTAGACGACTGTGATAACAGTTGCAACATTTACACATAAGTAAGCAAGTTGATGAGCGAAGAGGCGTCCGCCAACTGTCGACTACTTCCTACTTTATTCATCAACTTCGTCACTCGTATGCAATACTTCCACGCGGTCCTCTTCGGGAACAACTAATAGGTTCAACGAACTCTACGTGCAACGCGAGAAGATCAATATGAACTGAATATCAAGCATAAGTAAGAAAGATACACGAGTGATGCAAAAAAATTAGATAGTAATCGTAAACGTGTAGATTCTAATAAGAAACAAACTTCAAATATCTCGAGCAAAAATTCAAATACAAGATGCACGAGGATTACATCACGTTGAATGAAGACTAAGGTTGCAGTTAATTCCACTGACGGTCGTAATTCGTTCGGAGCTCCGTTATCTTCTTTTTCGCGCCAGCTCCACGCCCGCGCTAACTAACAGCCCTCTTTTCCGCCGTTCGTTAATCAACCGTCGCATACACTCTTGCCGAATGACTAACCGACCACCTTTTATTTTTCTTCTTGCCGGCACGGCATTCCCGGGTAGGTGGCACTCGGTGGGCAATTTAGCGAGCGACGAGAAATCCGCGACGCGGATTTTACCGCTGCTAAATTGGAAAGCACCGTTTCTCGTGCAATGGAGTAAATAAGCACGGTATTTGGGACGGATCGACAAAGAAACGTACATTGTATTCCATCTGAGATCTTGGACTGTTTACGGAATTCAATCTTGAAACTTACGAAACACATACCGGCCCCAATTTTTGATAAATTTTGAAAATCGAGCACTTCAAGTTCTATATATTGTATATATCGGGAGGCACTTTATTTTTTTAAAAAAGTATATAATGCACAAAATTACGAAGACTAATCGCAAAGATACATGTTCAGCTTACAATGTAGGACGTCGATAATAAACAGCTTTGTTCTTCTAACCCGCGAAGAAGATAAATTTCTTAAAGGAGTTATCCGATATCTCTCCAGTCTGATCCATCTCGTGTCCTCTAATATTTTTGTTCTCATTTTCCTACATATAAATGTCGCTTTTCCGCGCTTTAATATTCAATTTGTAGGTCGTTACATGGATACGTCACCTGTCGCGTTTCCGACTGAAAATTTCACGAGCGAGCGCACGCGGCTGCTTTCAGATTCGCCTAGTTCCGCAGCTGTCGGCGTCATTGTTCTTCAGCCGGCGATTTTTCGCAAAGCCCGTCTGCGATATCTTAGCGAATGCCGGAGAACACTAAGTCCGAGTACGCCGCAAGCGTGACAGCTGTCACTCAGCGGGCATGCATCATCCATGAGGTGGGCATATTATTCCAACTAGCGGCATTCATTTCGCAAGGTCGATTATTTCACGCGTATGTGTGAGGATGTAAGTGTAAGTGTGTGTGTGTGTGTGTTGTATGTACATACGCGCGCGTTAGTACTTACTGGCGGCTGTCCGTCCTGACAGTGAAACCGGCCATTCTACTTCCAGCAATCTAATCGAACCGATGAATTTTCCACAAGCGTTCGCGTTACCGACATTGAATAATCGAGTGTTTTATGGAATCCCGAATGCGTAATTACGCGCCTGAGGACAGACGCGAGGTTCGTTACAATGCGAATTTACCATCGCGCCGATGATCTCTGATCGCGCCTTTATTATAAATCGTCATTTATCCGTATTTTTAATGCAGTTAATCGTACTCTTCCATGTATATTTTTTTTGGCTGTTATTTTCCAAAACAGGAGTTAATAATTCATAGAGTCAACATTATAAAAAGGTTATTATCAATCGCTCACGTTACGTAATTACTCAAACTGTCGTGGGATTAGCGATTAAATTAGAGCGAAACGGAAAAGCGCAGAAATCGAGCCTCGCGGCATTTGCTTCCCGATTTCGCCAATGGAGAACGCGGTCGTCAAAGGAAGCCATAAATTGATCTTAATGAAAAGAGACGAGAGTTCCGGGCGAAGTTGAAACGAGATAGGAATGAGTTTCGCTGGGGTCACCGATGGATTTCCACGGTAAGCTCCGTCTCTCTCTTTCTTTTCCAGTCTGTACGTGTGATAGGGCGCCGAAGGGCGCGCAGGAAGATAGAGTAGGTCGGTTTAATAGAATCGAACAGGCGGTAAGGCGATCCCGGACGATCTGTCTTTTGCCACTGAACGGCCCAATCGAAACCCTCCTGGCGACGTCTGACGCGACATTTCCTCACCTTCCTCACCCCGCTCGCCCATACCTCTTAACATCGGCAAACAACCCTCGTACAACGTCCCTAACGGACGTCCGCGCGCTGTTTCGAGGGGGTAAGACGCGCCCTCGCGATCCGAAAGTGATGGATTTCTCTTGATACTCCTTGGAGCAGGGTGAAAAATGGCGACGATAGATGTTGTTTTACCCAATAAAAAAAAGTTTTAATTTTTCCAAATACAAAAAAAGGAATGATTAAAACAAAAATAAGAAGATTGTGAGACAGAAAGAACAGAAAATGAACAAAATAAAAATGAACAAAAGAAAATAAATAAAATAAAAATAGTTTTCAGAACGTAGATGGCATTCTAAAAGTCTTATTTGCAGACACCACATATTGGCTTTGTTTAAATCTTTTTAGATTTAATTATCAACAAAATTGTATAATTAATATCGCTTTATCGGAGCATCTCCGTGCCTTTGAAGCTTTCTACAAACCTTTTTTTTTTACCGAACCAAGTATTCTCGCACAATTCGAGAAGAGAAAATTCGGAAGATAAAGGGACATTAACGAGACACACAGAAAAAAAAGCAGAAAGGGAACGCGGTATTCTTATTCTTCGTAGGTAGTTTCACGATGTTGCCGTTTGCTCACTTTTTTTCCGCGGTTAGACGATGTCATCGCACGCGCGGTGGAAACGGAGCAAAGAAAGTAAAATTAAAAGGTACGCTGCGCGGCGCGGGAGGGCTGGCAAGCGGTTTAAATAAAAAGCACAATTCTTTTCTTGCCTCTTCCAACGAAGAACGAGCGCTTCCGCGGTTCCAAAACTCGCGACGGAGCGGAAACGAGAACACGCGATTATCATTCGCACGGATAGCATTTTCTAATTTTCCTCGACGTCGCTACGTGCACACGGATCTAAGGCTGAAAAATAGCGTCGAGCCGAAAGCGCGCACGTCTTTTTAAAACTGTGACACACGCAAGTTTCATCCCTATTTCAATATTATGATACGTAAATATCGAAATATGTCCACGAATACACGGAACGTGCCCCAGAATATCTACCGCCGTCGGAGCCGCTAGACACGAAATTAGAAAAAAAAGAGTTAGTTATTCCGTGCACGTCGGTGATATCCAACCGGATAATTGCGCGCGGCGAATCAGATTGTTGGCCGTATCTCTTTGTCGAAATTCGCATTTCCGCCCGTTTCGCGGAGCGATTTTCGGGCAGGCAAATTTTCCGCGCGGTACCCCGTGAAATTTTCGGCGTCGGCCGCGGGATATCATTTCCACGACCTTACCGGAGGCGAAGTAAATTTCGTCGGCATTTTCTCCGAGGGCAACAACGGGAGGAGGGAGGAGGACGAGCGTGTGTATATTTTTTTTCCGTTTTGTTTTCTGTTTTGGATTTTTCCATCGCTGTTCGCAACGCGAGAGCGCGGCGGAGTGTCCCCTCCGTTACTCACATGCGCGTGAGCGCGCGTTATACCGGGGTGTGTCGAATCCGGACGCCCTGAGTCTCGCGGCAAATTGAAAAAAAAATTGGATACCGCCCGGCTGTTGAGTTCTCTATTGCCATTCTATTAAAAAATACCGGCGGCGGCGACGGCGGCGGTGGTGGCGGCGGTCGGTGCATCAGCGTTGCGTTGCGTTGCGCTGCATTGCATTCCCCGCGTGCACACGAACGCATTAAATGCATCTAGCACGATTTTCTATCATACACGTACAGCCGGCCGCCGACGATACGCATATTTACGCATCGTCAAGCATTTGACAGTTCGTGACAAGTGTCGTAGGGAACATGATGCGTGCTGATGCGATAAAATGCAGCATAATGTAAATCAGAATTAATTATTATGCATTATTCCATTCCCGCACAGTAAGATACATCGACGTGACATTGTACTTATTCGCCACTGCACGTGAACACGAATCGATTGAAAAAATAGAAAAGCTTATCAATGAAAAATGATTGGTGTTTGTGTATGCTACACGTAAAATCGTTGGTAAAATATTATTTAATTTTTAAGAGGCACTTTCGTCGAAAATTAATATCATACAGATGTGCGATTAACTGTAAGTTTACCGTCTTTTTTTTCGGTTTTTTCTACACGAGTAATCGCGTATGTATCTTCGTAAATGTATATCGTTATAATGAAATAGACGAATCGCTGCGGGGAATTCATTATTCATATACATATATACTAATTCGAATTGCTTGTCGAACAAGAAATCTTCACATGTACTATTTTCCGTATTTTTATTATAATATTTGCTTAACGAGAAATGTCAAAGAGAATTCGTCTTTGCTTCGAATACAGGCACTTAACGGTGATACTTTCTCTCGGTCTCACTTCGGATACAAATCTCCCCGATGCGCGATATGAGACGGCAACTCTCCTGTATTTCCGTATGGCAAGAGAATGATATTTGTAATCCGTACGTAGCATGGCCATTTTAATTCGCGAGTAACCGTGTACGTGCTTCCGGGCGTCTCCGTCGTAAAGGAGACGTACGTGCGTGCGTGTCACATTCAAGCGATACCGAGGGATGACCGTTTTTAGCCTCCCTTCGTCCCTTCCTTTTCCCAACGCCAGCAACAGACGACTGCGGAAGACCGTGAACGGCTCCGCCATGCAGTTTGCCCTACATACGCGCACCCCGCACGTATATGCACGCGCACGTAGGGCCAGATGTGAGTGCGTGTGAGTGCGCATCAGTAGAAGCTCACATGTACTTGCGGGAACGTATGTACCTCTATACGTGTGTATATTGCGAGTATATTGCACAGGGCTGCTGTCGTCGTCGTCGTTCGTCGTGGAGCATACGCGCGTCGGGTGAAGCAAGTCGAAGGGCGTTTCTAGAGGCGGTCGTCGTCCCCACCAGGACGGGGAGTATTACGACGGGGACGCGGGGAAGGGGCACGGAGGGGACATATAGCATATCGTATATTCTGGTGGAAGGGCCGCGTCCCTCCCCGACGACGAAAATGCCCAGAACAGGCTTTTATGTGCGCGCGCGGACGATGCATCACGAGCGAGAAAGGGAGAGAAAGGAAGGAAAAGAGAAAGAGAGAGAGGAAGAATACAGGGATACGTAGATATGGTCGATTAATCCAATAATGGATGAGCGAGATGACTTAAGTCTAATGTCTCTGAAATCGATTACGGTCCCGCGACTTTTCTAAGTGTCTCGGACCCCTTTGAAAATTTCAGCATCGCGGAGAGAAACATTCTTAAATTTTTATTTGATTTCACGAACTTGTTGGATTCTCGAGTTAAAGTGAAAACTTGAAAAGTGATAGCAATCGACCAGTTCGTACTTTTCAAATTTTTCTTTGTTTACAAGAGAAAAAATTTATTTTTTTATTACACGAACGAGATAAAATTGTGTTCTCCGGCTAAGTGGATTTCTCCGTTTCTTCTTCCTAGCGTCGTACGTTGCAAAAGGGAGATACACTCCAGGGATGTTTAGTGCGTCGCGGTAGTGTAATGTTGTCGGAGGGTAAATATTAATTAGCGTTACTCATCTCGCTCTACGCGCGCTCGCGCGACGCAGCGTTAAGCTGAATAAACACATTTTCACCCGGTAGCAATCGCACCTTCCGGGATTTCGGCTGTCGCGAATAATTAAACGACGGGCTCGAATTTGGCAATTGCATATCCGATTGCTGTAAATTATAATTTTGCGTTTTCCCTCTGGGGAAATATAACGCAGAGGTGAGAAAATGTACAAATGAAAAAGGGACAAAAGGCACGGGCCGAAGTGACTTTCGTGCTCTTTTTCATATTATGCTTTGCGTAATTTAGCTCCCTCGTAGCTCTTATTGGGATATCGAAACTCATTCATTGAGACAAAATAAAATGACAAAAGACAAAATGTACTTTAACGCTGTCTCGTTGCCAATCGGCTTTTCTATCGACTATCGTTATTATCGACACGCGTTTGTGCACCTCTGCGCTGTCGTGCTACTTTACGCCGCGCCAATAAATGTCATATTTATCGGACAATTTATCTAATCACTTCACGATGCATCGGCTCCAGACGTTTTTTCTTTTCGATTGGCTGTCATTAGAGTTTAACGAGCCTATAATTATACCGCCGCGTTGCAACGACCGTGCTGGAGCAAACAAAAGCGACAGCGGTGAGCGATATAAAAATCGCATTCGATTTCACGATGTCGATTAGAAAGCTCAATGAACGCGCGGAATAAAAATATCCCGGCGCGCGAGAATGGATGACGATTTTATCCGTCCGATGAAAACATTTGTAGTTTTCGATAGGGTCGAACGAAATATTATCACGCGATATATTTGAATTGTTCCCGATTCGCAATCGATCTCGATAACCGTAGGCTGTGCGTGCGGCACTCCCCCCCCATTCTGTATTTACATTTAAAATTACAGCGGCAAAATTGGTCACTGCAGAGAAAAAGAGCAACCCCAAAAAATTGATGCGATAAAAACCCGTGAATGCACCTTTTTTCGCAGAAAATGGTGGTGTGGTCGACCAAAATAGAAGGATAGACTACGCACTGCGAAAAAAAGCGAGCAAAAAAATATGACAGTAACGCAAGAATAGAAAATCTCTGGCTATTCACGCGCTATATAGATTGCAGATGTATTTGCCATTTCTCTCCTCTGTGCGTAAAGAGGAATAATATTTGGTTTGGTGCTTGAAATGAATGGTCTTCCTAAATTGTGTTTGTTATTAAAGATCCGAAAGAGTTTATTCTATAGTGCTAAAAAACTTTCTATGATTCTTATAAAAAAATATGAGGATTGTTCGTGAAAATTAAAGGTGTATTCTATTGTATGCAACAAGTAGATATGTCTACTACTCCCAAAAGGGAATGTACATTTTTTTGTGAGTTAACGATACTGATATTATATCCATTTTTATCAATATAGATTAACTTTAATCCTCGGTTTACTTTTTCCAATTTTTGGAATTAGAAAAAGTAAAAAATAAGTTAAACCGAGATTAAAATTAATCTACATTGATAGGAGTGGAAATTAAATAAGTTCGGGAAAGACGACGGACGCGACAAATATCGCTAGCGGTGCAATAACATTGTCTCTCGTAGATAGAAAGGGAGAACCGAGAGAGAAAGAAATAACGAGGAGAAGCAGTGCTGTACAGCTCACCGCTGCCATCGAAGCGTAAGACCGACAAGGCTCTCTTCCGTTCTCGTCTGACGCCGACTAAGTCGGGGCGACATCGCGAAAACCGTAACACGGTCTTTCGCCTTTTTTTCATGGCGCTAGATTGCACCCTCGCGAGCGTGTTGCACAATGTCGGCCTTGATCACTATCCGCACAAATAATTAGCACCTTGGTCAAAAACCTCGCGGCATAAGAATAAAAACAGCTTCTCGCTTTGGCTATCCTTAATTACAGAGCAATCGTACATCTGGAAGAACGCCGTTTTTTAGGATTCCAAAGAATTATCTTTTTTGTATGTTTGTCAAAAAAATTGTAATTCTATACTAGTATCGTCAAAAATTCAGAGTATTAAAAAAAACACAATTTACGATTTGATAGATCATCGAGTCGAAATACCTTTTATTCTACAGTCACTGATAATCATTAGAGATAAATGAAATCGAAAGGTCCTTCTTTGGGGAATGATCGTATAGGCCACGCATGGAAAATTGGAAGGGAAGAAAAGCAATCGAATACTTTAAAGGGACTGATAACATTTTTAGGGACCCATAAGTCGGAGAAGCCCTTAAACGGCTTGATTACAATCGCCATGTGCGAACGAATACTGAAAGTAGTTAAACATTCCTGAATGTTGAGAGTCGCTCGATGAAAAAAAAAAATTCTCGGAGATCCTGCGATTATAGTAAACCGCTCTCTGTCACGAAACATTTCCGAGCGTCGTTCCGTCTCTCCCATCGCGAATTTCTATTCTTCCTCGCTCGTTGGCCGATTTTTTGCTGATTTACGCCACGGCGCGAAGATCGACCGCATCCTGGCTCCGAACTCCTGGGATACCCGTTGTCCCTGTCGTCCTGCGAGAGAGAGAGAGAGAGATCGTTACGCGAAGTAACCAGCAGTAATAACCGTTAGGCGATCCTCAACGATCTCGAAATTACTGCCCGTGCCACTTTTCTATCGCCGCCGTGGGCGACGCCTTCGCGGTTTCTCGCAGCTCGTTCTCATTTTCCCCATTAATCTCCTTGGTCCCTCGGCTGATATTTTACGAGCTTCGAAGAGATTGTTCACACTTTTTGCCGCGCGCCGCGCTTGCCCGCGCGACCGGTCAGGAAGTTGTAATTACCCGATACGGACGGGCTCGCGGGCGATCGGCGTAATCAGGGACCACCCTGTAAAACGGCTTCGAGAGATCTCTCGGTTTCGGATCTCTGCCAGTTATATCGGCTTATACATTGATGTGATCCGCTCACAAAAACTAACTAATAAAAGCGTAACGCTCGTTAATTATAGAAGCAGTTAGGATTTTGATATAAAAAACGAGCGATCTTATCGTTCTTCGGAATACAAAACACGTTTATAGAATATTTAATTAAAATATCTTTTGATTTCTTATTTAACTATTATATGTATATATTATTTTGTGAATATTATATATTAAATAATAATCTATAGAGAATCAGCAATTTTAAAAAGTGACGCCACACGAAGAATGTACGTTTCTAGAAATGTTGTCGTAACTACGTAGATTCGTTCCGTTCGCTCACGTTTTGCGAGCCTATACCTTGGGTTATCGCCGCGGCTGTGCATGCGAAGGGAAGGGAAACTGCGCGTTACATCGAGCTCCGATAATGCACAAAAAGAGGGAATTGCGGAGTATCGAAGTACCCAAAGTATACGGTTATACATGGTGCAAATGCGGCCCGCGGTAGCAAACAGTTCGCCGCGTCGGCGCTGCAAACGCGTAGGTACACACCAGGTATACCCTTGATACCGCGACTGTAATTTTCCTGACAAAGGGAAGCACTCGGAAAGGTGAAACACCGACGCGTTTTCCCCAACACGGGATTTAAAGAGAACCAAATTCGCGTTGCAACGATGCATCTGTAATTAACTGTCACGGACGTGTATTTTCGAATCCGAAAGCGATAAAGTGCGTTTGAACTTGAAATCGGTGGTAATTAGAACTAAAATTTAGACGTATGTGAATTAATTAAAATATTTTTATTTTGATAATCAATTGATGACGATTATCTCTTCAATATATTAATAAGTCTTTGACTTCTTAAATTTGTCAAACGCTGAGAACAAAAGATTCGTTTGCTGAAACTCGAACGAAATAAGGCACGCTCTCTCATTCTCTTCCACTGCCACGGACCACTTTCGGTGTACCTGCTCGAAACAATCCAGAAAACGCTGGTCCATTCATAACCCATAGACGCCTGTGGCTAATCTCGGGTTTGTGGCGCCGGCCACGACGGTCATCAATTTCATGGGAAATCGCCCGTCAATTTTGTATTTTGACGTGGGTCCGGCCCAACGGCGTGCCTCCTCACGAAGTTCATTGATGACACTCTCCGGTTTCGTCGACTTCTGCATATTTTACGTGCCCGCTCGAAAAGTTTCAGCTCGCTTCCCCTTGTTCTCGCAGCGTTTAAATATATATAGCGTAGCCCGAGAACTCATAACTATTATGATTGCGTCCGCATTAGAGCACAGTCTCGGATGATACCCTGAGCTTTAGCATATTTTATGAATGCATATATGGAGAAGGTCCTTTGAAACTCTTTTAGGCACCTTCTTCTCGCTGGCTCTTTCATAATTCACGCGACTTCGTAAAAGTTTCGAGGAAACTTTCGAATTTTATTTGAAGGTACGTTTGACGACATAATTAAGCTTTTTGCAACAAAAAAGAAAAACAGGCGATTGCCATTAGGTGTTAAGCAAATCGTACACATGTATCTATAGTTACGTATATTGCTTACTCGCGATTTACTCATCCATCCTTATCTGCTTTTTTTTCTCCCGAAACTAACGAATTTCACGGTGGAGCGATTCGTGCACGCGTTAGAACGAAAATTGGAGGCAATTTTCGGCAATTCCGTATAATTCACGGGGCGTGGAGTGATCCGCGATGTGTCTCGGATGCGGGGAGGCACGCGAATAAATAATATCAAAGTAGGGAAAGAGAAGAGGGCGACATATGGCTCGTGTACCGATCGGAAAGCGCGATAAAGATCTACCGAGTTCTATCGTATTACGGGGAACTATCTCTTACGGAGCCTTTATAGAGGGGTTTCGGGATTACGGGTCCACCGCAGGAACCTCCAGGGGGATCATAGATCCGCGATACGATATATCAAGAGGGTATAACTGCCGTATCTCTGATCCCTCCGCGATTTGACCGCTTTATCCCGAAACAAATCGATCTCCTTTCCGTCCTTTTCCTGCAGTCGATCTCGCGTGAAAAAGATCACGCTGGAGCGTTTGTATCGCGTCTTTCATTACCGCCTGTGAAGGTTTTTCAATCCGCTTTGCGTCATTACCACTGACGATGTGCATTAAAATGCAGACCGAGTGTTTGTATTAAATTGAAAAATACCTCGCTCCATATCATCGAGGAAGAAATTTTCCGAGCAAAATTTTTCTTTCCCGGCGATCATCGGAGTATCATTTCTTCAACGTATCAAATGACTCGCGTATCCCGTCGCTTTAGCTACCGCTCGTGAAACGAACGAAGGTAAGAGCAGGTCGTCATCGTAAGGCGAATACCAGGTACGCGTTAGGCATCCTCCAGTCGCGCTGCATTAAACCGCGCCGCGCCGATCATCGAGGTGCATCGACACCAAGGTGTGCTCGAAGAAAAAAAAAAAGAAAAATCCTTTACCGTCGGAATAACGCCGAGAATATCCCACGATACGCGCGCGCGAGCGCGCGATGGCCGTCGCGGTGAGTCACAGCGCGGGTATTCCGCTCGTGTGTGTGATCGTGCCGAGAGTACCGGTGCTCGGCCGCCGCATTAACAGCCCGGTATTTAACGTGCCGGTCGCGTTCGGCGGGCTAAATACCGGTACTTAGGAAAGAGCTTACCGTGCGCGGATTTCTGCTCGTAGAAGAGAGACGGGAGAGAGGAGGAAGAGGAGGGGGGGGGGGAACGTTTTTCGACGTCGCTCGGGGTCGGATCGGACTCGTTCTCGTTTTCCAGCCGCGGAATTCGAGGCGCATTCGCGAACGGGTGAGACGGTAGGTAAGCATCATCCCCATTATACCCCCCACTCCGGATCATTTATGCTTCGATGTATTTCCATAACGACTCGTTAGATACGACGGATACCGTGAAAGTGTATGTACGTGCTCCAGGCGCATATCTACCTGAGCGCGCACCCCGCCGTGGGTGGTGCCCTCGTGGGAAAAAGTAATTCTTTCGCCCGTCGGAGAGGGTTACCAGTCTTCTCGTGCCCTCTTCGCGAGAGCTCACCGGTGTCTTCTTTCTTTTTCCGATTTCGCCGCCATGCGTTTCCCGACTACGGCAATCGTTGCTAATTTGCGCTTGTTGCTCCAAGAGATTTTAATTAAGAAGGAACGGACGAGGTTGAACGGGGGGGGGTTTCGGATCGTATGTTACTCGGCGCGGCAACGTGTACCCGATATAACGCGCTGCGAGTCTCACCGAGGCGAGGCGCGATTGGCTCTCGCAGTGAGAAATTGATGCGTTTTAATTAATCTCGATATCGGTTAATTTAGATTCTCGTTTATGTCAGCATTGAAAATAATCGCATAGCTATTGGGGAAGAAGGGAAGGGGAAGGAATTGATGTTGCTGAGGGCATAATAATAGCAAATTCCAGCGCAACGGATCGTGGATTATCGGAATTTTAATCCGCGGCCGAGAGTGTAACGTAAATTACTTTTATAAGAACATAATAGAGATCGACTCGAGCGCAGTGCAAAAATTAACAACGATCAATGCCTCGCGAGCGTTTGCCACCTTGGGACATTGTCTCTTTGCGCGCCGCATATACGTAAAGCCGCAGGCAGACAATTTTTACCGTGATTTTACGATGTTATCTTAATTTCTGCAACATAGCATCAGCGCCACTTTGCACAACACCGTACGCGTTTCGCCTGTTCGCGGAACTATTATACGCGCATCGCATTCTCTGATATCGCGACAATTTCATAGACAATCTATGGAATAGGAAAGCCGGTACGCAGTATCGAGGCAATGCCTCGCAGTAATCGTTTCTCGTGGCATGTCGCCACTGTAATCTCGCGTAAATTTTTTCCTCTCCCGACTCTCAGCTTCCAGCTATCAGCGAGACGGTCGCCATAAGGTACGCGGACCACCGTCGGAGGGGAAAATAAAGGGAGGGGAAATTTAGAGGGCGTCGCAAGGTAGTTCTCGACACAACGTTATTGCGACAACGAGTGTGTACTGCTCGTCCGAGGCGAGAAGAGCCGACATGCGGTAGCTGGTAGACGGTTGCTCGTGCATGGTTTAAGGAACGTCAGGTCACCGGAGACGACGTTTTATCGCCGGGCTTGGCGGCGCGATGAAAGGCCGCGTCTTATCTATAGGGTGTCCCGGCCTCTATCTCTACGCGGTAAAGGATTCCCGTGTTCTTCCCGAGATAGATCTTATTTATGTAGGCCCTTTCTCGGCTACCGATTAAATCGATGTGCGTTCCCGTCGCCGCCGCCGCTGCTGCTGCCGTTGCTGGCTGCTGTATGCGTCTGTCCCTCAGGCATCCGAGATCCCGTTTCCGCCTTCCAGGAAAACCGGCGCGTTGCGCGAATAGCCCAATCCGGAGAATCCTGGAAATCGAGTCTACGAAGTTCTTCGCCGCGAGTAAAGGTGCCGCCCTCATGATATTGCGAGCGCCGGCCAGGGACCGATCGCATTTTGTAGTCCCTTTGCAGTCGTATTGTATCCTCAGTATAGCCGCGATATGAATTATACGGAGGATCTAAAGAAAGCTCATAAAGCACGGTGGACGCCGCGGTGACAAAAATAAGCGCGAAATTGACCTTATAGACCGACGTAGGTTAGTACGCAAATATACCTTTAATTGCACGAAAGAAAAAGGCGGAAGTAAAAATGTGTATAGTCTAATCTGGTATTGTTCGAATTGAGTATTCGATTTTTCAGAAGGAAGGAAAAATCGTGTTGTTTCATATTCTCATACGGTTCATTGAAAAATGCATTGTGATTTTAATCTCATCTCGTTTACAAACTCGTCAGCGATGTCATTCGTAAGCGACGACAACGCGGATGCATTTAAACGCCTTCGACACATTGTGGCATTGTATGTAAACGTCTTTGTTAACGATACTACGCGTGTACCATGAACATGTTATAAAGTTTTCCCAATGAGCGATACTTAGATCAGGAAGTAGCCGACATTGTAGCGCCTATACAGTTTTCAACACTTCATTATCAGCATAAAAGTTTTTTCTAATATTTCATAATGTATTCGCACTTCTGTTTTTTCTATTTCATCTATAATTGCTAAAGTTTCCGCGATGTGCGATCTGGTTTACGTTTGTTTTACCTCTTCTCGTCGATAAATATTTAATGATACAATTTATATTACTTACAACGCTCGCTAAACTTGTGTCTGCACACACTGATTTAAAGTAATCTTAAACGCAACGTTAGAGTCAAGTAAAACGAGGTATATCGTCGTGATATGTCAATTTTTATAACAAGTAAATATGGCATGTCTGTTTTTATTTTTATTAGTATTACTTTCGCTGAAAGGATAGCAAAACGAGTTATATGATAGATTAGTACGTTCTGTCAAATTATATATTATTCTCTGTCGTTAACCGAAAAGCGAGAGATAGTTCTAATGGAAACGTCGACTTGGAATTTCGACACGAGATGACCGACGTTGAAATTTTCACGAAACAACAGCAGACGCGGAGCGAAGCCTTTCCCCCAAGGTCCTGGAATCCCCAACGCGATTCGTTCTATCGCGCGTTCTTCTCCCCGTCCCTCTGGCACGTCTGCCTTCTCCATCTTCGTAGGTCGTTGCATACCTGGCCGTGGCTAGTTAAGGGCCGCCCGAAACTTGGAACAGTTAAAACAAAGCCTCGTGACCGAGACGCAGCCTCAACGATACGAGGGACGGAGAGAAAAAGAAAGTCGGAGAAGGGAAAGGGAGAGAGAAAGAAGACTAGAATCGGAGGCCGGTCGCCCAGAGCCGAGCCGGTGAGCTCATCTAAATCACAAATCTCAGCCTCCATCAGCACACCTCCAGCGATAGGAGTCCACGGTTAATAACCATCCCGGCGTGTCGGTGTGCGAGTCGTCCTAACTTGGCCCGTGTGTTGGTGAGCACACCGCACTTTCATCGTTCGCCCCCTGGACTCGCCAGAAAAGACGAGAGAGAAGAAGTCAGTCGCACGCGCGCGCGCGAGCGTAAGCGCGTTGGTGAACGGTCACGGATATAAGCCGGTTAGTGTCGTGGCTTCCTTCACGGATATGCTCGTCCGCCCTGTCTACGTATTGGTAACCACGGACCCCCCGCGACATGGCGCCAGGGTGCTCCGCCTTTCTCCGAGGCGCTCACGATCGCGCGCCCATAACCCCTGGTCGTAGTCGTCGTGTAAGTCCCTCGGTCACCTGAAACGCCGATCCGCGCCGGGCCCCGTCTTGCACACCACCGCACCGTGTCGATGGAAATTTACATGGGCTTTTTTACAAAGTGTTGGTAGATTTAATCAGCTCCGTCGCTAGGGCCTCCCGTCTCAATTAGTTGTCTTTTTGTGCGTTCGCTTTGATGAAAATCAACCTACGACAGTGTTTTTTGAGGAAGGGGAGATATTCGCTGCGCGATAGAGTGACGCCAAATTTTTGCCGGTCGCAACTGAAATCTCTCGGCAACCATCTATCGCTGTAATGTAGAATTTTTCGTCAGAAATAGAGATGCTTTCGAATTTAAAACCTTGTAGGAATGAACAATTCTTTTTTTTTTAATTTATGGGCGAAATCAATGTAATTGTAGCCATGTTATTCCGATATATTGTTTCCATATATTATTTAAACCCAAGTCTATCCTAAGATTTGCCTCGTGAGATATTGTCCGTAGATTTTTCGAATAACCGACCAAATTCTTCGCCACGTCACGCGATACCGTGCCAATTTTAACGGGCGGGATCCGCCGTTTGCATACAAAATGCCGGTACGGATGTGAAAGTAAGGGAGGTAAGAGTAAGGCGTACGTTATCGTGTTCGCGAAGGTTACAGGTTGAAACACTTCGTCCGTCATACTTATTCAAAGTGGAAGATTCCCTAGCCTCCGGGCGACTTCCTACGACGGTCGCACCTGAAGGCTCCTCGTAGGTGCGAGTGCCATATTATAGCTGGCTATAATAACGAGCGCGGTGGTTCTGCACGAACGCGAAGCCTCCCGAAGAGGCTAATCTGCCCCTTTTGCCCCACGCTACCCTCCCCCCCCCGACACTCAGTGCTCTATATATGCGCGCCGCTGGATCAGCAATAACTCGCGGCTCATCTTGTATGCACTTGCAAATTCGTCGTGGATACTTATGACTACATTATATCGGTTGCTCGCCGTGGATCAAGCTCTCAACCTGCTATTCCAAAGGAATAACGTTTTATCGTGCACCCACGGCGGCTACGCATACGTATTATCGAGTATCGATCTTGTCTTGCGGATTTGCTCTCTTCCTTGTTACGTTTCAATTGGATGCTGCAGCAAAATGGGATCCCGAAACAAAAACGTCGACGTCCGTGGGAGATAATTACGCGGATTCCCAGGATTTTGAGATCCTTATTCAATATTCTAACAGCGGAGGGCCCTCATGGAAAGGATAGAGGACTATCTCGGTAGAACGAGTTGCGCAGCGTCGTTCGCGATGCGTGAAAAAACGCGCGCGTAATCCCCACGTGCGAAGTCCGTATCCCATTAAATATACGCACCGTGGACCGAGATCATTCGTCACTGGCGCCCCTCGTTTCCAGTCGCACAGGTCGGTCCACCTCGGTAAGAGAATGCGAGAGAGAGAGAGAGAAAAAGAGCGGAGAACGGATCCGCCGTCGTGGAGGAGCAAAAGAGAGAAAGAAGACACGACATCTTTGTTTGGTAGAGGCTCGGGGTGGCCCAGGCCCCGTCGGGCCGTTAGGGTGGTCGAGGGGGAGACCCTGTAGATGAGGGGTTTTGGAGGTTAAACAAACATGTGATTACCGACTCTGCCTACAGCTGGCTACATTATATCTGCCTACCAAGGTAACCATCTATCGTTTCTTTCTCCTTCTATCTCTCTCGTCCCTCCGAATCCATCATCCGGTGTTCTCTGCCAAGTCTCTATCTCTCTCTCCCTCTCTCTTTCTTCCTTCGCTTTTCTCTCGCCCCGTCTTTCTCGAGCATCGTCGTTCATACCCGGGCAGACTGGAGAAAAAGAGAAAGAGAGGGAAATAGAAGAGGCAGCGAACTGTGGCTGGAGGCTATATAGCACGCCATCATCTTCCGTAGAAGATGAAGGAGAAGAAGGAGAAGGAAGAGGTGGAACCGGAGGTGCCTCGAGAGAACCAGGGAGACGTATTTGTCTTTTTGAGTAGCCACCTAAGAACTATCTCGACCTGTGGCCAACGATCGGACCGTCTACAACCTGCACCACGTTGTCCCTTTCTGACGATTAATTTCCTATTTCCACAAATCGAGCATTTTCTGCGTGTTGTCCTCGTATTGACGTAGTAAAGCATAATATTTCAGAAATTCAATAACGCGATAACGTGATTTTAAATTAAAATCTTTAATTCAGCGACATTCTGTATATAATTTTAGAAATATCCAAGTCAATGTTTTCATATCATTTTACATTTTTCAATTGGGTCATCGTAAATTACTATCTAGAGCGTTTGCACGAGAGAGGAAACTTAAATGGTACACTGAAGGAGAATCAGCCGACTCAGATTGAGCGAGAGGACGAATAGGAGTAAAATCATTACGCTACATAAGCCGTATATATATCCCCGAGGCATTTATTTTCCACGCACCGTAGGAATCTCCGGCGTATTCTACGGAGAAATCACGCTTATCGTGCTCGATCGCATTTAAC
>VBVR01000635.1:0-44787 GCA_011638315.1 Tetramorium parvispinum | reverse complement strand
ATTCTAAGTGGTATACTTATAACTGCTTCAATCAATGACTATTTACTGTTTCCCAGTGAAAATACACTGATTCTCTTTTAGAGAGTACAAGATTTTCTGATTCGTCCGATCTAACCAGAACTTTTTTCAGCTTAGGAAAATTAGTGTATCTAGTATATCTATGATATACATTACAACCATTCATGGATGAAAAATATTGCGCTTAATGCAGGGTTAATAAAACGTTTCTCGAGCCATAAATCTAGTTTTGTATATTTTCTTTTTCCATCGTTCGTATATTTGAAAAATGTGTCTGAACAGAGTTTAAACTTTAATCTGACAATGAGTTCAAGCTATTATTGAAAAATTGATTCTAAATTTTACTAGAGCAGTAACATTCCCAAGATGTATCGATTTTTGATTGGCTCAGATAATCATGCGTGGTCACGTGAGCATTACAAATACAATGCAGAACGTTGTATGTGTGGCGCGACTTGTCGCGCGTCTCTTTGCTTTGATAATCGGGTAAACTGGCGCGCGTGCGAATATCAGGAGCGCCGAATAATCGCCGTGACGTGCTAATTAACCGCGAGAAAGGGAACTGCCGATTAATTACCACGCGCGGTATTACTCGACGCGCTCACGTCGCGTCGAAACTTCCGCGTAAGTAATAGCCGTCTCTCTCCCGCGCGCTCCTCGTTATTTCCACGTCCGTGGCGCGCGTCGCGTGCCCAATATTATATCGAGGGGGAGGGGGAGGGGGGAGGGAGTACGATTGGATGAAGCGTTGCGGACGATCCGCCGCGCTGTAACGTGTCAATTGAGGGGCGGCGTTTACGGCCGGTTCATTTGCATTATCCGACTCGGGGCAAATAAGCAGACGCGCGCCTCGTTAGAAAATTGCTCCGTCGAGATACGCCGCGCGCACATATGTCGCAATGTAAACAGCTCTCTTTTCGCTATTGCGCGACTCCCGCCCGAGCTCCCGTTCCTCGTGCAACCGCGGGGAAACAAAACGCGGACATTTCGTACGCTGTCCCGATACTTGGAATGCATCGCGTGCGGAGTGATACGAACGACGGATGCTTCAAGAATCGAGAACCTGCGAACGATGATTTGGCGAGCATCTGCGTGTTGCGAATATTTCCAGCTGCGTAATAACGAGGTAAACACACACACACACACACACACACACACACACACACACACACACACACACACACACACACACAGAGAAAAAAAAATTAATTTCACATCAACAATAATATTCTTACATATAAGCAAGAATAAAATAATATAAATAATATAGAAAATAATATAAAATCTTTAAAAAATTTGGTAATTTTAAACAGACGATAACTTGCTCACGCAAAAAAATTTTGTATTTGTTTAAGATTATCAAATTCTTTAAAGATTTATATTCTTGTTTATATATTAGAACATTATTATTGATTTAAAATTAATGTTTTTTTTATGCACATACACACACACACTATCTTTCTCTCTCTTTCTCTCTCTCTCTCCAATACAGTTTTTAATGGTACGTTTTAATATTGTAATTATTAAAAATTGATTTCCAAATTTAATTTGGGATAGAACCATTCTAGCGCGAGACTAGCGTTTTAAAGACCGAAAAACCCATCCGACGCGTAGTTGACTGAGCAAAAGAAAAATGTACTCGAGAAATTATTATGCAAAAGAGCTCTAGCATCGATCGTATAAGGCTTTTTATTATTATTAGTTTGATTTATTCATAACGATCAAATTTAATTATTATTAATTGTTAGTGAGGACGACAAAGTAAGTATCTAGACAAAGAAAAATGTTCTTTAATGAATTTTGTTGAAATCAAAGACATCTAATTATTGAAATAGTCCAGTCGAACCAAAGTAACAATTACGATGTCCGATTTTCGAAAAACGTTAGCTTTAAATAAAATATTTTTTAAAAGGAATAAAGTTAGTCTACTTGTTCATGTCTAAGCTTAACGACCTTATTTCAAATCATAAGTTGATTGAAATAAATAACCATCTAATTTAATCTTATTAAATCAGCCCTATTTAAAATACTATTTGAAATAATAGTTCTTTTTCCATCAAACAGTATGACTTATGTTCATTTCTACCAAATGCAGATTAACTTTAATTTCAGTTTAACTTACTTTTCATCTTTTTCTAATTCTTAGGACTAAAAAAAGATAAAGTAAGTTAAACAGAGATTAAAATTAATCTGCATTGGTAGAAATAGACATTAATGCAATGAAACAATCAAGTTTTTATTTAATGAAATAATATTTGTTTAGTGAAACAAATATAAAAACAAATATGAATAGAACGCATATTCTAAATTAAAGAAACGTTTTCTTTACAGTAGATACCAACGCTTTCGATTCTCCAAATCTGTGCAAACATATGTTACATCTTGGACATATTTCGTTAAAGCGGGTGTTGTGTTGAATGTATTTGAAAACAATGCTTTACATCAGAAGTCTGTATTTTCACCGTGATGTATTACAATTTTATCAATTATTATCGGACTGCATCAATGATTTCGTCTCGTAAAGTATTAATTATTGCTTTCAAGGAGTTACCAGCGTGTTGATTTTCATTATTTGTTTGTTTTAAATTGTCAGTGTTTAAATATATAATTAAATATCTGTTAAATAATCATTGCAAATCAGAGTCTCTTTCTGTTGGCTGTTACGTAATGTGCATTTCCATTTTCTACACGCACGTTATATTCAAATAATACCGTACGGACTTCAAAGGGGTAAACGCGAATTATAAAGACAATTAGCCGTTGCAAAGAGAACGTTCTGAAAACAAAGGAGCGAGTGTAATAATCAATTGTGATGATGAATGAGAGTAACGAAAGTTCTCTTCGCGCCATTTCCTGTATTTTCTCGCATTTCTCTCGCGCAGTGATTAATTGTACAACTTAACGATTATATTCAAACGGACACGATGGAAGCGAATCTTGCTATCGTGTCTCGTGTCTCGGTTAAATGAACGATTCTCAGTTATCCAATAAATGGCTCGATACATTAGTTTAGAATCGGCGTGCTATCATGTTTTCTCACGTTCGATACAATATTTGACGCAGGTATTTGCACAAGGATAGAATTCATACGTAGTTTTTCCCTTTTTTATTTCGCGTGAAATTTTTTTCCACGTGAAAACAACTAAAAATAATGTAGCACCAACGATACAACTTTTTTAAAGACAATTACTGTGAAAACATTATCGAACAAAATGATCATTCGAACATGAAATTTAAAATTGACTATAACTAAAAAAGTCACATAAAAACGAATATTTTTAAATAAATTTCTTAATTACAACTTTTTATTTAAATGCAAAGCAAACCGATATAATCCCAGTAAGCAAGAAACATTAAGTCAACATTTTGAAATATTCATTATATGTAAATTTTTCCAACATTTTGACATAATATTTTCTAAATATTTTATACACATTATTGTATGTCTCTTATACACATCCCGAGCCACGAGACAATATTTTATACACATTATTGTATAATGTGGTATTTGTAAATATCAGGAAAATTTTTAAAACATTTTTTTAAAATAATTTTTTATTTGCAATATTAAGACATTTCTATCTCAAGGTTATTAAAACCTTAAAATCGGTGTCAAAATTTGTTTATAACGATGTTGATTAAAACATTAAAACCTACTTATTATATCAATATATATCAACGTTATACATTATAAATATCCTTGTGATAACGTCATATTAATGATTTCTTGCTGGGAAGAATAAATAATTTTTTGAAATTGGCTTTGACAATCTAAAAAGTCTTGTATTGATACGCAAATTCATAAGATACACGATGCTATATCTGTTTCTCCATTTATAAGATTAAATACGAGACAATTGCTCGTAATCCTTTCATCGAGATTCATCGTTTTTTCCGCAACAGTTGCGCGAACGTGTGTGTGTATCTATTACATACATAATTTCATCGGCCACGGGGAAGAAAGAGAGGGCAGATGTATCCTCGTGCGAGTGCGGCCCTGCGAGGTGTAATTGCCGCCACCCTCCACGGGCTTCATGTCACAGGGCCGGCGCGACCATAATTCGTCGTCGATCGCGACGATTGCGGCGACTGATTGCGAACGCGATTTAACCGAGGACAAACGAGGTGGCCGTACGTCTGCCTTTGAAACATACTTCGCGCTCGTATAAACCGACTGTTAAATTGCACGCTCTAAAGCGATTTACGTTCCTTTTACGCAAACTGGATTTATGTACGCACGCTGACCGATTTCCGAGCAACAGCCTTGTTATGATTGCGCGCATGTTGCAATTGTTACGCATGGATGTAACGAGAAATCGTTCACTCGTACTTTATTTGACAACGTCGCATAAAGTGTTTCACGGTTGTGTAAGATTAAAACGAGTGATAGAATGATACAGTATATTTTTATCGTATATCCTCTGAAATAGACATTCCTAATATAGAATGTCAGTATAACAGATTATTGAAAGCACGCAAAAGCGCACAAGAGCGAAACAATCTTGCGGAGATTAAAAATCACGTGAAACCCAATGCGACAGCGCTAATTGTTATCGCAGTCGAATAAATCCCTGTAAAATTTATTCTCAGATATCACATGCATCGAATATTTCGCAAGATATTATTCCACCCTGCTGGCAGTTCGCGAAGAACCCTTCGTACGGCACCGCGACTCGAATCCCGCGAATATACGAAATAAAATCTCGGGAGAATACGTCGGCACGCGCGCGCGACGACGGCCCTGCATTCCACGGGAGAGGCACCATCCGTCCTTTTTCCACGGTATTACGCGAATAACGTGTACACGATGCGCAGATGCTAATTGATAGTAATGCGCGATAATCTCAAACAATTTACCGAACTAGAGTCGCGTTTGTTCCGCGTCTCCCCACTCCACCGGCATCATATCGCCACCACCGCCATCACTATCGCGACCTCCAACACTACCCCATCGTCCTGCACCAGCATCCGTAACGCAAATACGGCCCCGGCGTGCGATACTCCGTTCCATTTTTCATTAAAATTCAGAGAAACTTCCGCGCGGCTGTTGCCAACGTGCGAGTTTGGGAAACTATGCCCGCGCCCTTTGTCCCGCGAAACTTGGCAAAATCATTTACATTAAGTACTTACCGCCGGGATAAGGCATGCATTCGTAGTTATTACCTAACTGTATATAGCCTTGCCTCGCCGCATACGAAAACGGGCGCAAAACGATGCGACAAAGCGCGTCGTCTATGCCTTTACAATTGGGAGATTTGCGAGCGAAAATGGCACGCGTTGCCATTTTTTATTTTTCTTCTTTTTACGGAACGTTGCTATTTTTTTCCCCGTTTTTCTTTCTTGGTGGGATTTTTATCGTTTTTTTTTTACTTTATACGATTCGGTAGATTCAGTAGAAACCATTTTCTTTATCTTATTTAGTACTTTTGGACTCCCGCTGCATTTCCGGATTTAAACACAATCGAGACGACGTTATGTCTACACTATATCTTCTCATGCTACAAAGGCAACGATAGTTACCATACTTGATTTATATTTGACTTTCTTTGTTCTTGAAGACTCATAATTATTAACATGAATTGCATAAGATTTAGCCTTCGCGCAACATGGGTGAGCGGTCGCTCCGGGAGAAGAAATATTGTCGAGCAATACATACGTCACAGCAGTCACGGCAGTTACGTGCAAAATCGAATGGGAACCGTAAAGAACTACAGTTATTTGTGGAAACACATATTTTGCACATTTTGCACAGTGCTATCCTCGCCGGTGCTCAATGCTCTCCAGACTATTCTCTTTCACGAAACCCTCGAAAGACGAAGGGATGTGAGATTGTATCCACCAGCCATGATGGCGCAGAATACCATCGACTGCCAAACGCAGATCCGAGATTCTAGGCGGTGCGTTCTCGATTTTTCATCCGCGCCGTTAACTACGAAGTTTTCAATAGCACGGCGGGTACTCCCCGAATTCTACCAATGTCAACAAACTTGGACGATCGAAGATCCTCAGAGTCCCGCTTGACGTTGGACATTTCCCAACTTTTCAAAAGTCACCGAAATTTTCGACACCGTCGGAAAGAATGATAGAATCAAAAGACTGTTCCGGGCGACTTGTCGCACACTGTTCCTCTGCGTGATTTTTCGAGAGATTGCCAAAATTCCCGGGTTTACAGGTCCATAAAGCAGTCGCGTCAAACGTTGTTGGTCGCGCATCCTCGATGATCGAGTCTGGTATCCGTCCCGTCTCGTTCCCATCGCTAGCTCGCAACGCGATCTCCGTCCTCGAGAGGGTATCTCATGCCACTTTCCCGACTACTCCGCTATACATCCCCTTTCTGCCAGCCAAGGGCGACCAGGGTTGCCTGGCTAAGTCGCCAAAAGCTTGCACTCCCGGCGGAATTCAGCCGCCGTCATGCCTGAGACCGGAGCGTATTGCGCGGCGTCCCTCGGCGTTGCCGATGCACTTCCATCCGCCGGGATCGTGCTTCGTAAAATTGGATTTGCGCATGGCATGTAGACGATTTGTCATACCGGCTGGTTACATTCTTGCCAAGGTTCCACCGATGCTCGTAATATCTCGCTCGATGAACTCTCCGCGCGATGATATTTCGCGGCACACGCATCGGCAAACAATCTCGTAATTTTGATTGATCGCCGACACATTGCCGTGCATATAAAATGGCAAAACGGCGTCTCTCTAGTTCGAAATCGATAGCTCATTAACTAGACGCGTTTATATTTCCCGTTTCGTACTTGTCGCGCATCGCGGACGCGCGCGGATTTAATACCGTTGCGAGTCGCGTTACCGAGAGAATTAAATATAAATAAATAACTGTGTGAATAAATTGCGATTGCGCGAGACCGTTTATAACGTTTTCATTTCTACTTTTCTTGTTTTTAATTAAATTTCCTTTAACCCAGATTCGGGCTTTTAATTAAAATTTTCTGCCGATTCTTAGCTTTCCCGTCGCACATTTTCTACCGTCCTAGCTTCGAATTTCGACTCGCTATTTGCTATTTACTGTGACTTGCAGGAGGCGAGACGACGGTGTCCAATCGATTCTACATCGTCAAAAGAGCGTGCGCGTATACAGGACCCATGCATCGTGGTAAATCCGAGTGTCGGGCTTGAAAATATCATGCACTCCTATTAGAAATACGATGACGCCTTATAAATATTATAAACCAGCATGCGTATCAGATATACGAGATATTCGAGTAACAAGCGTATCCGGTGAACAGAACAGCGTTCAAACGCGAAAATAACATTTTACAACAAGATTTTACTAAAATATAAATGAAATTTGAAAAAATTATGAGTGATTATCGTCGGAAAAGAATCATCAATAAGATAAAAAATTTTATGTTTTTCCATAAATTCAGTTTGATCTCGTATTCCTATCGGAATTAAAACGCGAATCGCTATCACAGCATCATTGATCGATAGATTTGCAACGTCCGTCGCATCGGTACGCCACCAGGTACGGATTACAAATCATTTGTTCAGTCATGATTTATGAACAGCATCGCGCCGCCGCCGATTACAATGGAGATTCCCTCTGAAATTGGCTGGACGAAAATTATTGTTCGCCGTGCAGCTTTCGCAAAAAGCGCCTTAATCAGGGCGGTCGTGCGCACGTTTTTTCTTTTCCTTTTTAATCCATCTCGGCAATCTCCGAGGCGATAGCGGAGAAATTTCTCCGTATATAATAGGGGAAAAAATGAAGAAAAACAATTGTATCGTTCATCGACGAGTAATGGGTACAGTTTCCAGTCAATTTCAACAATAAGCGTCGTCCAACAATAAGCAACGTAGATAACGGAGGTATAGCCTTATCTGCGGGCTCCTGTTTGGCCGACCGATCGAAATACTCGGTCGGAATAATAGAAGGTATCGCAACACACAACGAATGAAAAACTTCGGATGCAGGGCGAAGTTTGTGCGATATCCGCGCGAACTTTATCAGATTTCGTATAGTTAGGCGAGAAGCAGTTAGCTTTTCATCCGCTCTTCCGCAGTTCGCTTTTAAAGCCTGCTTATACTTCGTACTTAGTTTTCATGTGAGGATGAAGAGAAAGAGAAATAGAGAAAGAGAGAGAGAGAGGGGAGGAAGGGAAAGAGAGATGGGGAGATTGGGAACGAAACTTGCCTGACTGATACGAGTCGTTGGGCACGATATGGAATCCCGAGGTCGCACCTCGACGGCGGTGATGGACAAATCGTCTTGCGAAGAGAAATTGAATGTCGAACTTGTTTCCGACCACTTTCGGAACGAATAGTTCCGTCAGAACAGCTTTCGATAAATTTTCGTTGCGTACGCGTGCGCGTTAGCAAAATGAGAATATTTTTTTCGCTCGCCGGACAAATGTGCCGTCGTGCGTCTTATTTCTTATTTTATGCGTTCGGTCATATCAGCTATCCGAGTTCCACGAAGGCTAGAAACAGGATTCTCGTTTGTAAGTTAGGACACTTTTATATATTTGTTTTGGGGATCTTTTAGATCATGGTTACCCGTAGAACGCTAATAATTATCACTGAGCAACCCTACCACCATCGAAACAAGTATCCTGTTTATTAATATAAATGAGAAATTAGAATAAAAATGGTTCATAATTAATAACATAATTTTTATTTCGTTTTTAAAAATTAGTTATATATTTTGTTAGATTTGTATTTGAATATATTAGTTTTGTACAAATTATTTTGCTGTTTTATACGTAAAATTATGTTAATTTGCACTAAAGAAATTAAATATAAATTAAAGGATAACTTTACTAATGCCCTACACCATTAAAATTTATGAGATTATTAAAATGAATCCATCTGTGTTAAACCATAGTTTATTTTAAATAATGGCGAGTTTACTTAAGATATAACTATACGTTTTTTAAGCTTCAGAGGATTTGCGATAACTCACGTCGTCATGTGTAAAAAGATGGCTATTTTACGAATTAAATGTATTGTAACTTTAACTGGTTTTTTTATCGAGATCTTTTTACCTCACTTTTGTATGCGACGTGCGTCACAAGAGAAAAAAATTGCATAATCAATTGTGTGTCATGTATTATATAGTTTTCTGCTAGCAAATGTGCTGACTAATGGCAAAGTTCTTGGAAAAAGTCAGATAGCGCGCGCCCGTTTGAAAAAAAGAAGAGATCCGTCTGATTTTTTTGTTAGGACTAACGGTCAGAATCTCGTTTATTAGTCCCACATCCAACAGAGCAGTCGCTTCCAATTCGATGATCAAAAGAATCCTCGGCATCCCTATTTTCGTAGAAATTAATAATTTCGCGGAACATTTAACTCTACTTGATATTACTTTTATTCTCTGCCCGCTCAAGAGGAAAAGGATGAGAGCTACGCTCTGCGAAATAAGAACAATACGGAAATTTCATCAGAGGCTAACTTGGCGGCTAATTTGCTGGCCCCATGATGTACATCCGTCCCGATATTACATCCATCCCGCATCATCATAAAACCGAGAACAAACTTGAATGTGTCCGAACTCTCCCTTGGAATTCGTGCAGTAGTTAATTAATTTTGGTAGAAGGGTCCACTTATTATGTAACCGCAATTATTGCGACCGCGCCGTCCGACATTCGCGCAATTTAGCATAACGTTACAAGCCACGCGAGATGTTGCCGCTACTTTGTTTGCCGCGGCATCGCCTCCTTTTACGTACGCCATCGTGAAACAATCGTATTCCCTCTACGACCATAACCGGTCCGTGCCATGCTACGGAGTACGTCTTCTATTTCCACGTCGAGTTTCGGAGGGTTTGTCCTCCCAGGAGGAATGTTCCTCCTAATTTATGAAACGCGACGGACGTTACAGCGTTTAGCGAGGCACCTTCGAAGTACGTACGAACCTGCGAGTTGGCACGTGAAGCGAAAACTTTGCAGGTAACCGTAGGTACCTTTGGGTTACTACTGGGCGGATTTTCTCGCAGCATCATTAGTATTCCAGGATATACAGACGTGGCGAGAGACAAAGAAGGACGGAAGGAGAGACGAGAGAGAGGTTCATTCCCAAATGAGTACCTCACGCACAGAGACACGTTTCTCTACTCATTCTACTTAGCGTGCTACTACACCCCGACTCTTTTACATCGAGTTCTCTTTCGCTCTTTCTCTTTTTCTCTATTATGCCTCCCTTCGTGCTCGCTGCAGGAAGCAGCGAAAAAAAAGCGAGCTCTCTTAACGAATGCTTTTCTTCGTCACTTGTCGTCAGACTCGAAGTAATTCGTAAGAGCCTACCCTCTTCGCCTCGAGTCTTACAATCAGCGAGATTAACGAAGCATTTATTATAGTTGGTTCGAATACACTCGCATGGACGCATCTCCATTAGAGACCCGCGCGAGAGAGAATTTCCGACCACAAAGCGGACGTATTGGATACAGTTATTAAACAATGATAATTATACCAAGTAAATATATTCTGTAGTAGTAAATAAATATAAATATAATACGTGACGATAAATATAAATATAATACGTGACGAAATAAAAAGTAAATAAATATAAATATAATACGTGACGATCACTCATGCGACACATTTTTAATTCTGTTTGATTGAAATATAATCGTGCTTTCGCGAAATGTCACTCGATATGGAACGTAAGAGGAATAATTGACATGAGCTAATTATTCAATTGCGAATAAAAATCTCCTCAGTAAAATTGACCGATGCTAAAATTGCGTCTTTTGCGTGACCAAAAAGTCTCGGCAATCAATAAAAACAACCCTGTCGTGACGGATCTGCATCGACACAGTGCATAATTTTGCAGAAAGCTGGATGTATATGCGAGGTGCTCTGCCCTCGCAAACTTTATCGCCGTGACACGCGACAGCTGAAAGGAGTTAGTAAGACAAGAATAAATGCGGTTAACGCCGTTCCCCGTACACTTTCGCACGCGCTCGTAAACGTCCCCGATGTATAAGTGCAAAGTTAATCATATTCCGTTTCTGTAATAATCGAAGTCGGTCAAGCATACACATCGCAAGGCTGGCGAAATAATTTATCATCTCGTAAGTAAGAAGTCAGCTGATTGTAACACTGATTAACGCGAAAAAGTAACCCACTTTGACTTTGATGACTAATACTGCAATATTTTGCATCAGATTTCATTTAATCCATTCATCTTTCTCTTTCTTTCAATTAATCAATTTTGCCCTTTCTTTCTAAAAGGAGCCTTTTTATAAATTTTTATAATAAAATTTGCAAAAAGATGTACAATAATAAATATAATACATACTTTTACGATTCAAATTTTATCTAATTAAATAACAAAATTTTATTTCTGGATTGACATTTCTCTGAAGTATTTTACTCTCAGAGGAATTCCGATTGAAGTTTACTTACCAAGAAATGAAATTTTCGTAAATTGGAATGTGTCGATACGATGATCTCTCTTGACATTTTCGCTAGAAAAAACACGAACTATATATTCGTGAAATAATCTCTCCTTAAAATATCATTCGGTTGACCTAGGACATTATTTGTTGGACAAGATTAAAAAAAATATACACATTTAGATTAAAAATAATTTCGAATAATTCTGCTTTCTACGTCTATTAGAAACGTCAAAGCTGCAAAGTTTCATTCCTACATTATAACAGACAGTGTCGAAGGTAAATCGCAGGCAAACTCGCGACTCGACGTCCAGGACTGGATAGGTGAAGGCGTTAACATTTCCGTTTCATTCGAAGCAACGTGGAAAACACATATTTGCACAGATCGCACACATTCCGTCCTGGATACGTCAATTGCGCAAAAGTTTCGAGTGATCTGTTCGCAAACCGAGTGACCCAAATAGACGTTCCCAGCGTCAAATGTTTGACCCCAAAGTTCGGGGAGAGAGAACCCCCGGGTCGATCGCTAGCGGTTTTGCTTCACCCCCTCGAGCATACACACGAGAGAGAACTTTGTCCCCGCGTGCATTTAACCGAGCGTTCCGTATTCGATTCGTCGCGCGCGTCGTAAATAAAAGTCCACGAGCGGATAGCGCGAGTGGAGCGATCGAGTGAACGAGAGCGAGGGATACGTCAGGGGATACTATCGTGACACCTGGTGCCTCGTGCAATCGGCATTAAAGTGCAATGAGATTGAAAAGGGCGCGGAAGTCAAACCATCCCTGGGCGATGCGAGAGCAGATCCAAAAGAGCGAAAACTCGTCGACACACAATGACGTTCCATCGCGACGAGGAAGCCTCGTTGCTCCTCGAGGCGCCACAATGGTCTACAAGGACGATCCATGGGGAACGCTGATTTCTCCACAATTTCTGTTATTTTGGGCGAGTGCACGGCCAGCAGGCTGGTCTTTCTCAAAGAGGGACGGCCGGCTGTGAAGAATGGACCGTGGAGAGTGGGATGGGCCGGACCGTGTGGAGAGCGAGAAAGAGAGAGAGAGAGAGAGAGAGAGAGAGAGAGAGGGACGCGCCTGCGAGGCGTGAGTTTGGCTTCTATCTCGGGATTGCCAGGTGCAACCTTTCCCTTCCTGCTCGTATACCTGCTTTCTACAAAACATCGTTCATTCTTCGTGTCCGTCTCACATCAGCCGTAGCCTTGACCATTCCGGAGGTAATGCCACAAGAGACCCACTTGCCGGTCGTCGCGCGATAATCACCGAGACGAACGAATACATTTGAACGTGCTTTCACTGCTTTTTAATGGACGCGCCACGTCGGAGTCCCTTTTTTTGCTATCAGTATTTATGGCTATCTCGATCGCTAGACAATTGAACGTTGCAATAATTCATTTCCGGTGCTCAGAAAATGTTAATAGAGAAAAGATAAGGTTCGAGGTTGAAGCATGCCAAAATTTGCATCTCAATGACTTTCTTTCCGATACGTCGCTACGTACGAATTTGCAAGCGTGTTTCTTCGTTGGGAAGCGTTGGGAAGTGAAAAACGAATCTCTGTCTTGACCATCTCGGAACGGCGCGGGCGTTGATGACGATATATTATCTTGTCCGATGTCTTGCGATAATTAGCATACTGAGTAGGTAGGTAATTGTATTCGATGTTGCTCTAAATAGTACGGGAACAAACGCGATGCCTGACACGCTTTAGAAACATAGTTTTGATTAGTGTTTACGCTAGCGTGGCAAGCGCTTCCCGCTTTTGTGAAATTTAATGTAGCGTATGGCAAATTGCCCGTTCTCTCTCTCTCTCTCTCTCTCTCTCTCCTCTCCGTGAACTTAGGGTAGCTGTGTGCTTTGTGTCAGCCGAATTATCTTAGAATGGAGGAGCGCGCGTCTTTGTAATGGCTTCTAAGGAAGTTATAACAATGAGTAAACGACCTCGTATATATGAAGGAAAACGTTAAATCCCTGAATCTCTCCCTCTCCCTCCCCTCCACCTCTCTTTCTCTCCGCTCGTTATTCGCTCGTGGACTTTACTGTGGACACTTATAACGATAATGTACCATTAAGTACATTATACTGTTTCTATTACGATTCATGCAGAATATTTTAAACTTTACACGATTTATGTCGACTGTTTCGACTTTATACGATACACATAAAATAATAGAAATCAATCGTTCAATTATGAATTATAATTATGTAGTGGAGTAGTGGTTAGGAAAATGCATATCTAATGATTAGATTATATGTACTTGCTAAGTTTGTTATTTATAGCTGATTACAAATTGTTAATTGCAATACTATTGTATAATGAGAACTTTAATCAGTGTTATTAGATATGGTTATGCTGATATTAATTATTAACATAATTTATTCAGACTATACTGTTATTGCGTAAAATCAATGAATAACTTTGATGAATAAATAAATTTTATTGATTATATACTTTAGGCATCCATTGTAATTCCGATTATTGCAACTATTTCAAATCAATTGGTTTTGAAATAACCCGGATTAAAACCGATGTATTAATAACAATATTAGATTGAAACATTATTATGCAAATAAGAAAGAAATACAGAAGGAAATATATATTTCAGACGTTACTGTTCATTTCGTGTTCCAAGATAAATCATCGAATTGGCTTTACATATTAAAAAATCCTTTTACAGGTATAAAGTACGTACGAAAACAAAAGGTGGTCTTCTCCGAAAAAGATGTAAAATTACAGAATTATATTAATTACCTATTATGAACTGTATCTTTTGCACTCTTGAGCTATCAACTCACAGAAACATTCACTCATATATGTAAAGTTATATGAGATTAGGCGCATAAATCGAGAGAATAGCACCACTTGGACAGGAATAATGAACAGTACGGTAGCAATAAAAGTACGAACAAATCTCTAATAAGAGAGATTTATCTGGGAACTCATTTTATTCGCGTGCACCTACGCAGTGTACATGTGGAATGATAAACAGACCAATGATTGATATGAAGTTGATACTTGTAGTTCATTTTTGCGCGTACTTTAATCTTGCAAAAGGATTTTGTATTCTTGTAATTTTTTGTATTGTATAAAGCCAATTTGATAATTTATAATGTTATAGCTTAGAATTCCGGCCTACATTATCAACCTCGAACAATTTCTATTTATGTTATCATATATTGGAAACACTTTTTGTAAGAAAACATTTACAGAAAATTTTCAAGGAATTTCTTTTCTCGACCAAAATATTGTTTCGCAAGAAGAATGTAAAGGTTTGACTGTAAGTGCAAAAGTCGATATAACTTTATCGACTGTAAAAATTGTGGATGCACTGTATTTTCATGCCTCGGTGATGTAGTTTGAAGATTCCCTGGAGAAAGAGATTACCAACAATAATTTCAAAAAAGTTGCTCTTGAATAGGGTTACAAAGACGAACTTATTTATTTCTTATCGAACAACTATTGTCAAATAATATAAAGAACTTTTCGAAAAAAGCTATTGAAATATAGCGTTTCATTTTCATCGAATTAGGATCCGTCTGATTGAAGCGCCTCGCATGATTTTCCTGCAATCTTGTTAGCAAACAGCTGTTGGTAAGGAAACTACTTATATTGTAAAATTAAAATTATATTTTTAAATATTATTCAAGATATATTAAACAAAAATAATCAATAATATACATATATATAATAATATCTCATTACGCCGATTACGTTTATATATTTATATAATATATTTATTATTTCATTTTTTTAAATTTATTTTTCAAAAGCATAAATATTCAAAGTACGCTATATAAAATATATTCCATTGCATATTACACATTTTATACAATGATATAATTATGTAGCATATTACCACCATATATGTATATGCTATAACTATAATAAAATAGATTATATTTCTTAATCAATATTTAAAAATAATCGTTAGAAATAATAAACTACGTGAAATATTTTTATTAAAATTTTTTTAATATTATGAAAGAAACATTGGTTGTATATAAATATTCATCAATTAAAATCCACCTTTTAGACGATATGTAACTTTACAACACGTTCGCCTTTTTATATTCAAGAATTACAAAGAAAGTCACGCAGCTTTTTCTTGGAAAACCTTTAATTGATATACAATGACTACGCGAAACGCAGAATGGCGAACATTTTGTCGATCCATCAACTATCCATCTCACCGACCTCGTCTTAAACACGCGTTTTCCCAGCAACTTTGAAAACAATCGATTCATCCGTCAACCCCGGCAGCCATCCGCGCTCTACTTATCTTTCAGTCGTATCGCCACCCTTGGTGCATCGAAACTATGCCGTCCCTGGGATCTCGACCGCCGAGGCTAATCCCCCTTAGCGGACTTGGACCATGCTCCAGCATCGTTTGCGACGATCGCGATAGAATCAACGTACACCCTCGCGCGCGTTTACCCTTGAGAGGGAACGCGAGAATATAGGTGAAGAAGAGAACGGGAGAAGAAGAGATAGAGAGAAAGAGGGAGGAAGGAGTGAGTGAGAGAGAGAGAGAGAGAGAGAGAGGAGGAGAAGGGGAAGACAGAGTGAGCTCGCAATACACGGCAACGGTCGTGAGCTACGGGAGTTCGCAAGAGGGCGGTTAGGGGTAAGAGAGATGAGGGATGCGGCGCGCGATGGTTACTCGAGAGAGATGGGGCAAGTTCTCCGGTACACGGTGGTGGGCACAATATTGATCTGTGGGGTGGGCTTCGGGGATGCTGTCCTCTGGCCCTCTCTTCCGCCCCCGGGCCGCTGTTCTCACCCGCCTTCTCGCGCCCCCTCGAGCCCCGCGATGCCACCCGCGCCCCGCGTCGTCGCACCCCCAAGTCTACTACCCTGGTACCCTGGCGCGGTGGTGGGGGTCACGCTGGTTGCGTGCTGGTCCAGTCCGCAGCCTCCCGCGAAATCGTGGTGGGAAGCGGAGGCGGCCACGGGAGGTAGAAGGGCCGGAGAGGGTGGTTTCTCCGGAGGTGGAAGTGGCGGAGGAGGGTTATGCTCCATCGTAGGGAGCGCTCCTCGCGTCTATATCGCGGCGGTGGCTGCGAGTCGCGAGAGCTCGACCGGCAGCTCGTACACGACCCCGACCGCCTCCTTTTTCAGGGGTTTCGGTTTCCGGTTCGGACACCCGTTCGCAAGGACGAGGCGGTTTTCTCCATATCCCGTGTATCCGATCCCTCTCTTCATCTCACTTTACCTCTCTTATTTTCCGTCACCCTTTTTTCACCATTCCACCACTCTTTCTCTTGGACTTCCGTAGTTATCCTTTTGCCAACCGCTGTCTCAGTCTAACGCGAGTTGCCACGTTCGGCCGAACTTGCGTGGCGTACACCCTGTGCGTGCGGCCTGTACGGGAGGCTACGCGTCTCCGCGTCTCCGCGTCTTCGTCGTCGTGCTCGCCGGTATTCATCGTATCACGGATTACTCGCGTTCGTATCCCGCTCGTGTTAAAACCCGGTGCGCACGATGCGAGATAAAATCGTGCATGCAAGAGGTACGACTTCGCCGAACGAAAGCAATTACGGATAAAGGGATAAAGCAAATAGTGCAAACAGAACGACGAGGACGAGGCGGATGGGAGTGCGGCGAAAAAGGAGGGATAGCCGCAACAGGACAGGAAGAGCGGCAGCGGTGGTGAACACGGATAAACGAGGATGCACGTTCGCGCGAATGCGTGATCCGTGCTGAAGAAAACGAAGAGAAAGAAAGAGAGAGAGAGAGGGGGGGGGGAGAGGGCGAAACTGCGAAAACGGAGAGTAGATATTAGGAAAGGAAGAGAAATAAGCCGTGCGCGAGGCAAGAACGGCGAAGAGAACGGCGAATTCGTTGCCTATGTGGAACGGGCTGCTGGCAGAGGGAGCAGCCACGCTCCGCGAAGTTGCCTAGATACCGGGCAACACCGTGTTGCGCTCCGGTGAAGTAGGAGGCAGCGAAGGAGGCGGAGGTGGTGGTGCTGCTCCGCGGGAGGATGGAACGCGCGGTGGACTGTAGTGAGACGAGGAAGACGATCGCCGGCCAGGCCGCGAACGCAGGTCCGTGGTGCTGCCAGGAATCGCGATAGCACATCCGCGCCCCTCTCGAAGCTCGCCGAGAGAGAGAGAAAGAGAGAGAAAGAGGGAGCATAGGTCGGAAATCTCGCGTGGCAGCGTGCTTGCGGCTCGAAGCCAATCACGAAAAAAAATTGCCGCGGCGTCGTTCGCGGTACAGTTTGCTCGACGGTGTCGATCAAGTAGTCGCTGTAGAAAGTAGCCCTGCATTCTGGAATCGCGAGATGGTTCGTCGTGTGGACTCTTCTCGAGAGAGCCCCCTTTTGCATTGAGAATTTTACTTTTTTACAAGCCCGCGCGAATATCGAGCGGATTGCCGTTCGCTATATGCTGTTCCGCGTTTGCAACCGGAAATGTTGAGCGAATCGTCGACGTGGTAGGTGTCAGCGAGTAACGAAGTGAGCCCCAGTGCCGGTCGAGAGAACGGGGTGAGAGTACTCGTAACGATGAACGCCGCCGCGTGGGGGAGAATGGGAGCATTCGGTATCGAATGAGGTAGCGTAGTTGCCACGGACACCTGTAAACCGGGCGCGGGCTCTCGCAATTTTCGAGTGCAAGCTTTCCTTTTCGTCGACGAGAGCCAGCGACCACGTTCGTACGGGATGCATGCCGAACCACAAGTCCGCGACACACGCATAATTGACAAACGATACCGCGCGAAAGATACCGTATATAGTCTTGGGTACGTTCTCGCTATCAACTGGTCGCAGCGTCAAAACTCCACGGACGCATTTCCTGTGAGATTAAAACTCGCGCCATTGTTGTCTCTCTGAGGCGTGCGAGACAATGGAAAAATTGCTACCTGTGTCGATAGGCAGAAACTGCGGTAATGGCGTGCCATTTAATGCACTCCCTCGTGAATCCGATAAATAGGTCATCGTAATACTAGACTCGTGATCAATGGCTGATCGGTTGTGTGGAAAGGGTTGCTAATTAATTTCGCACATTTTTCACTACGAAATGCAGAACGCTTTTTATTGGTGTAATTCGATGATGTTGCATGTGAAAATAAATGCGCGAGAAGAAAAATGAGCTATAATAATGCGCTCTCGCGTATCGTATTTTTTAAAGCACGAAACAATAGCAAAATTATTAATTTCTATCAATTCCTCTTTGTTTCTTTAAACGTGAATATTTTTTATGTGCAGCAAGCTATGATAATATTTAATTATTTTATATAATGGTGTAAAATTATATGAGTTGCAATATTTTCATCTTTAAAGATTTTGTTTAAATTCAATATATTATATATTGAATATAATTGGGCGCTTCGTGTTTTTTTTCGTGATAATATTAATGAATTAATCAATTGCTAAGTGTTTTGGTCTAGCTCGCAGAAATCGATTTATGAACCTGCATATATTTCAATTGTATCAATAATTCTTTTGATCTCACTAGAAGATGAAAAATTTACGATACGGCAAAAACGATCATTTCCAGTCGCGGCACGTTTTTCCAAGGGGAATACAAGAAATCTCTTCTTGCTCTGATAGTGAAATAGTAAATCAACCGCCCCGCTTGTAAATCACCTAAGTTTTCGATGCCCATAACGACGCTCACAGCCGTTATATATCGGAAAGAAGTATCGCAATAAATGACAGAAATATTCAAATGAGCGTCATTTCGTTATCTCGCAGAAAGTAGTGTTTGAACTGTATAAACTTTGTGCATAATTTAGATTTACAGTCAAGAAACACTGCAGATATTTTCATCAAAATTTGTTTCCTTTATATGTAGTTTCATGAAAAAACTTAATTGCATTAATCCTCACTGAACGTACAGTTATAGTGAGTGTTTCAAAATATAGAAATGTAGGAATGTCATGTTCTTAAATTTTGTTGCTTCAACAGCATATTAAAAAATCTAGTTGAGTTGATATATTTTATACAATACTAGGCGAGCTGACCACTTTGCAGTTTGACATAACTCTTGAGTAATGCATGATTCTTGAAGCAAGAAATTCAGGCTTATGATGCATGGTTAAGAAGCGATGATAAACTTAGCATTCGTCGGCGAAAATAATTGAAGCACGCATCAACAATTTAAGAGTGCAATCTCGCTGATTCAGAAGATAAGGGCAAACGCAAGGCCGTGAAACGACGCCGCGCGCGCGAATGGGAAGTGGGTGCGAAGGGGTCGTTGACATGTACGAAATCATTATTTTCAGGATCCCCCGCGAGAATGCTCGAAACGCTGGGAAGCATCGTCGCGCGAACGTAGCGCGTTCTCTCTGCGAACGATAAAACGCTGCCACCCTTCTCGGCGATCGAGACCCCGCGGGTACGCACAACCGAGGCGCGCGGAAGAACGCTTGGTTATGACGGCGAAGTCGGGGGGTGCGTTAGCGAGGGCATCGAGTATCGATTAGCGGACGATTCGCGCGGAATTGAACTCGACTCGTGACACCCTGCACGATGATGATAATCAGTGACGCAGCGGGCGACAAAGCGCTTCCGGGCGACACTCGCGGCGGTGACCGCTGCGTGTAGAAGTGAACACGCAAAATTGTGCAGTGCATCACGGTCACGACGGGGCACGTCGGGACCGGATAGATGAACATCGGCAAGTCGGTGTCGTGCCTCGACCTGGGCCTGCAAAATTCATCTGCCATGGCGCACCAGGCAAGAGGTCTACCGCAGTTGCGAATAAAGTTTTATAATACAATCGCCGCCGGTCTCCAAATAGTCCTCTTGCTCACCGTCCTACCTCAAGGTAAGCTCACCGAGACGCATTTCCGATATTTTATCATGAGATTGTACGCGACATTACTCGCCTTATGATTTTTCTTTATCGCTCGTTTAAGCCGTTTCTGAAACGAATCAGCACGAACGATATTTCTTCCAACGACTTGAAGGTATTGACGAGAGAGGGAATCGTGAAACTCTTGACGATTCGAATAAAAGAGGCCGTTACATCTATCGATTGGAAGATACGATAGCGTAATGATTAATATAACGTGGCATAGATATCTCAATTATACAGCAAGATATTGAAATGTCAAATATTAGAGTCGCGTAAATTTTAATAGCGATTATTAATGGTAAAGTTTTGCTCATTATTTGAATATTTTTCGTATACAACAAACACCTGAACTTTCTTAAAATATTTTGAAATACTTTTCATTTTGTGGCAAATGATAGATGAGACCAATTGAGAGATCTGTTTTAACCAGTGCATTTGATCTTTGAATGCTTCATTACACTTAAATATACATAATTTTCTTAATCTACGACAATGATATTGACATTGATTTTTTTATGACAAATTTTTAAATGTTACTGATATAAAATTATTATGAAATCAAGAAGTATGTAAGTATAACGTATCCTCGCCTATTAGTATTCAAGGACGCTTGCATTAAAGAGATTTCTGCACGCGGCGACTTCTATCAACTCGTGTCACTTCGTCCGGCTATTCTGTGTCCTGATATAGAAATCCGAAAATAACTTTAGACGAGTACATAATTTAACGAACGACACTCCCGCGACTATATTATAACGCTGTCTTTGCCGCAGACATTTCTAGTCGATCGACGCGTTAAATACGGGTAAGAAATCATCAATATGGCGCACATCGATAAAGCTTAAAGTCGCGAGGGAGATAACAGAACTGTAATAGCTGCAAAAAATCATATTCAAGTTAATAGCAATAGTGACTTGCTAATTACTGTCATTTGCTAACCCAGATATCTAGCTTTAGCTTCTAGCTTCAATATAATGACTGACTTCCTATATCCTATACGTATATGCTCGTTCGTTGTACATGCAGTTTGCACACATATAGGTAGCATGCACTGTTTATATGATTTATGCGTAACTGATTACGCTAAGAGTGACGCGCATACGCGTATAATAAATCGGTTCGTCAATCATAATTACGGATGACACGTTCGGTAACAGTGCAACGTATAATAGAATCACCGCAACCGCGGTGCGACCTGCCATCACAGCGCATCGGCGCCCGATCGCGACAAAACTGCATTTCGTTCGGTCAACGAAGTTTTCCAACCGTGTACGACTCAGCTGGAATTAAATCGTACGATTTGAGGAAACTCTCTCGGAAAAACATCGACATGTCGCGAACAGCTTTGCGAATAGCGAAGTTTCGACATTGGCCGGCATTGGCTTCTTCTACGACATTTTACGACGTTAATCTCTGCGGAAACAGGTTTTGACCGTTGGGAACTTGTTGCGATTTCGAGAAAAAGTTCCTGTCATGTACATAGTCGAAATCGACACTGAAATCGTAAAAGAAGATTAAACCGTAAGATAGAAGATGTTGGAAAATTCAAACTCTAATTAATTCCGAATTCGACCCTTTCTCAAGTTTTCTTTATTTGATAAAGTCTCCATGGTTCAAAAATATTACATCAACAATTTACTACATATAATAATAAAACAAGGATAAAAGAAGAAAGATTTATATATATATATTTTTTTTAAATAAAGTGATATATATTTTAATACTGGAGCTTTTTCTTCTCTGACTCGGTACGCAATCAAAGTACAACAAACACATTTAGAAAATTAAAGGTGACTTCACTCGAGCGAGAAAATATGCGGAAACATAAGTTAGCGGGAATACCAAAGTTCCACGATAAACATTCTGAGGCGAAATATCGCGCGACGATTGAACTCGCGTGATCGTTCAGCAACACTAAAGTTAAACCACCGGATTTAACTCAGAATTTATTGGTTCGTTGAAACGGATCCGCGGCATTAATATCTTTTCGCCGTCATCTCTCATGTGTTAAAGGTCATCCAGTAGAGCGATAAAATTTTTTCAGTGCAGATAATTCTTCCATTACGAGTTTTACAAATTTTGATGGATGTATTTTCTTTATTATATCATTTTCTACATCTAAATTTTAATATATTCAAAATAAAAAATGTTTTACTAATAAAACATTATTTACTGAATGCGATAGATTGTTAATTAACTTTCGTATAACCGCATCAAATAGAAAAAGGTGCATATAATTATAACGTTATACGTAATTAACTAAACTCTCTCGCCTCTGCTTTTATCTTCTGTATTAGATAATCGTAAAATTTCTTCTGTACGTTTTTCGTTAGCTGCACGCTGCGATCTTTATGCTGATCGATCATTGCTTTACTCGTCTTCGTTGCGTTGTGTCAGTCGTAAATCAATCAGTGCAGTAAGTGGAGAACGATGGGCAGCTTCTCCTTTCTTTCTCGGCTTTCTCGGCCGCGCGCGCGTCCCGATTTAATTTCAATTCAGAATCTGTTAGCTTTAGCCTGATGTGCTGATGTAAAATTCATGGTCGTGTTTTTGAATGGATCCGGTCCGCGACATATCTATTTTCGATGGCGTAGCACATTTCTTCCAAGTGAGTCCGAGATTACACAGCTCGCAGTAATAAGTCATTCGATTTATCGCCGGTCTCGGCGCGAAATATTTCCTCGGAAGAGGACTAGATTTCAAGCCTCTGGACCTTCGCTCGTTCTCAACCTCGCCTCCTTTCCCGTCGTACTGATCGCCAACCGATCGTGAGTTATTCTCGGTCGAACGGAAAAAGCCTCCTGCGGGTACTGCGTATTTTTCTACATTACATTTTACGACGGCCGATGGCTGTTTTTCAATTACCAAAGTACTGAGGAGCTTTGAAAACTCCCTCAAAGAGGTCGAGCTTCAAAATAGCGCACGACGCTTCTTAACGAGCAGCGCACCACTTTACAGAATCGTGTACAGTACGTCTCTCTTTCTCGATTTATAACGTTGCAGTTGATTAAAGAAAGTAAGGTAAAATTAGTCAAAAAGCTTTTAAACGCGAAAAATGTTTATTTTTAAATTTTCGCAGATAAATAAATGTTAATTACTACTGATTCAAAATTTGTCATCTTTATGTTGCATAACATAATTATCGATTTATAATTTGAACTCGTGATCGAAAAATGTAATTTCATGTATTGCGCTGCGTGTAATCATTATTTATACCACGCACTTTGACTTTGAAAAGCAATAAAGCATTAACATTGTGTAAACATCCAATCGATAGTAAAGTCGACAGTGTGTCAACTTGAACGTCGATCGATTTACTACCAAACTAGACCAATGAAGCATCTGCCAATGACACGATGCGTATATGTATGAGTTGATCGAATACGAATTTCTGACTGATATTATTGCATTAAGAATGATATTAAAATAACAAAGAAACGTAGATAGAACGTGACATAGATTAAATCTTCATGTTGTATCAAATGAGGAAGAAATTATAATTTATTAATCTATCAAGTTCCATTTTAACAATTACTTAGGTAGAACAAAATACTTCTTTAACCAATATTATTTATGAGAGTCGCGCTTTCAATAAACACAAAGAACTTTCACGAAACCATTCTTCGCAAGTACCTTGGGTACATGTATCATTTCTCTCCTTGCGATACATTTTCCTGGAAATAGTTAATATATACACACACATCGTCACCGATAAAGCTGCTTTGACTTTTCGCGTTTGCAACCCAAAATATTTCGCCCGCTTCGCAGTAATCAGTTTTGAAGTTCCGACGAAGTAATCTGCGATCGATGCCCCAGAAAGGCATCGCGGATGGAAAAACGTCGATGGGAGGGCGGAAGTCAGTCTTCGTTAAAATTTCAGAATGTTCCGTCGGGGATTACGCTTGCAGCGTGTTCATTTAACGCGTCGGCTCGGCATTTTACTGTCACTGGTTGAGCACCACGGCTGTCGGATATCGAGATTTTTACATTGCGCGTATGGCGCCGCAATGGAGCAGAGACTCGCCTATAACGTGGATATCGATTCTCGAACTCGCAACCGCGCTATTTCTCGTACGCGCGAGCATGAGTATTAATCGAAGATGGTACTTTTGTCACTTCTTTTGCGGAATTTACTTTTCAATCGACTAAACGGTACCTTCCGCGGGCGTTTACGAAACGGAATTAGCATGAATCCGACGATGACAGCTATTGAAATTACATTACAATTCATGTTGAAATTGCATTGATTCTGCGCCAGAATTTAATTCGGTCGTTCGATCTGCCAGATTTTCACGTGTGTCGCTGTACTGGCCCGTCTGATAATTAGAATCCGATCGTTGTGTTTTATGACGATTGTAATGTGGTGTTCAACAAGGTAGTTGCGCGCTTCGCGCTATATGACTGCTAATGCCCTCACTGTGGACGGAGTAAAAACCCGTAATTCCACTCAAAGCGGTAAATTACACGAGCTGCTACGATTTTACGTAGAGATAAAGAATATAGTAATAATACGGTATTTTTAACGTTTGTCGGATGTATTTCCGGTCGATGTATGATCTCGTCGATTAATAAAACATCCTTCCACTAATATAAAATATTCGTGATAGTTATTTGTAGATTTGTGGATATCTTACAATTGAAATGTTAATGATTCGAGATGTGAAGTAAAATCGACAGCAGAGGAGAGAACTAATCGATCTGATGATTGACCATTTAGGAAGTAAAAGACATTTTGATTCATCAGGTTCGAGCTAAATAAGAACAACTAATTTTATTTAACTTGGTACATATAAATTCAAGAAATAAGGAATAAAAATATTTCCAATTCGTAGTTTATATTGAATTGTTGAATGTAAAACATAATATTAACTTGCACAACTAATCACGTTTGAGTTTCAAAATCTACTTTTTCTGTTACTCGTTGATAAAAATATTACTTTAAAAAGAAATTACTATACTTATAGCTTTATTATTTCTCATAAACATTATTTGAATAAACATGAATTTTTGAAAAACAGATATTTTACAACATATCAAAAAGCTTTGAAATATTATTAATAAAATCTAGTTATAAAATTTCGACGTTTAACGAATAATCATAGTATTGGATGAGAAAGAGTGCCAAGCGCCTATAGACATTTAGTCCTTTTTTCGTTCTTTGAATTTTCCAATAAATGGTCATCGAATTGAAACTTATGACGAGTAGACTAAGAATATGAAGTCTTAGTATTATTCTCTCAATCATCTTGAAAATAAATGGTCCAAAAGATTGTAATTTTATTGAGAGCTTCAATTCGATCTACCGTTTATTAGAAAATTTTAAATACATGAAGAGGGTTAGCTGCATTTATTTTAGCTGCACTTTTTATGATATTATTATGTAATATATAGCTCAATTATGATTATAATTAAATTATATTGTTTATTCATCTTATTATTTATTGTGAATTTTTTATATTTTCTACTTATTACATTGTTTTTCTATTGAAAAACTGATAACACAGAAAAATTACTTGATTATTTTTTATTTCTTTTAAAAACTTTATTTTGTGCACAACTTTTATATTTGTTTGGTAAGTATTTACATATAATATTTGTAGCAACAGTTTTTTATTTTACGCGAGACTTTTATTACAGAGAAACAAATTAGGTCACATGTTATCTGCAGATTCACATGATAATCATCTCATGCAAAAATATATATTTGTTTATTCATATAGTCCATTAGTATATTATAAATTAGTTCATATTGTAAAAGTTAACGTTTGTGTCTATACATCTGTGTGAAATAGCGGTTGTTGGATTGATAATTCAATGTTCATTTGATTATAACTAAAATATGAATCGAGACAGTATAATATAATATTACACAATATTAATGCATATGATAGAATTTAATTTCAATTATGACTTTTGACCTGTGTTTATTCTTTATCTTATTAAACTAAAAGACGCAAAAAGAATATTTTATCGATAGAAATTATGACTAATTACGACCTTGGCACACATAAATCTATAAAGTGTCTTTTAATTAAAGTGTTTATATATATATATATGTTATATTAATTTATACGTTTACTTTTCTTAGACAAGCATGAAAGTTGGAAATTATAGAGGACATTAGTACTCATACAGAGCTCAAATTCTACTGTTTTTATGTACAAGACTGTCGCGATTGGCGAAGCTCGCAAAACTCAACGATGGCTCTCCCGAGAGACCACATCGCGACGCCAATTCGTTACGAATTAACTTCGCGCGAGCGATACATTATTTCGAAAGTGCACGTAAATTCGCCCGCCGAAAGTTGCGACTGCGGTCCCAAGAGTAAGAGACTGATCGCCCACGAGGATCCCCGAAATGATTTATAATCCGTCATAAAAGCAGAAACTCCCGAGGGACGCGGTTAGAGAACGCCGCAGCATCTTCATCATTTTGGTCGGGTTGCGATGGTGCGGAGAGACATGGCGCGGATTTTCGTACAAACCCGTACAAGACCGCGGTCCCGTGCACCGATCCATTTTATTTAAATCAAGGCTATCCATAACGTCGAAATTCACTTCAGCCCTTTTAATGGTGATTTATGTCCGCTCGTCTGGTCAGTCCGCTTTTCGCAATTTAGTCCAGTATCGCATCAGGGATTGTCTGGCAGGATAATCAGAGTGTGCCGCCGCTGTATCACATACTGATATACACGAGCCTTCACTTAAGTGACGCCTGAATAATTAATAAAAGACGCGCTCTTCGGGGATGTATCGATAATTAATTAAGACAAACAGCCTCGTGATTACGATTTCGCAATGTACGAGCGCATCGACTTCACATATTGGTTGTGCCTCGCGGCAAGCGACGAAATTTATATTTATGAGAATTGTTCGCAAGCGCGATGGTACGATGTCGTAAGTGGAATATGAAGCAGATTATATCTTCTCGCTTTGGGAACGGGGCGCATACAGGCGTTAGCGGAGTCCCTGAAACTTTTTGGCAGAGATCTCTCCGCGAGCAGTTCGGTTTACCGTATTTACCGAGAGTTAAGCGCGCGAAGTAAATATGCGGCAGCATGTAGCGGGAGGTCTCCACACGACAAAAATATCGTCCTGTCTCACCAGAACAAATAAATATACAAACGATTGGAGCGTGACCACGCAATCGGCGCCGAACTTTCTCGCGTATGCAGAACGCAAAAGTTTATTCGCGATATCGCGCGAGTCGAATCGGCCTCCGAGATGAAAATCGCGTTTTTCATCGTTATTAGACATCAAATTTCAAGGACGACTGCCGCGAAAATCTCAATATCCTCGGTGGCCCGGATAAATTTGACTTTTCAAGGCGTCGTGCGATTCGACACGGCTTCGCACCCCTGTTGCCGATGAATGAAACATTTCGTTGCGGCATATAAGTGGATTTCGCATGATGGTATTAGAATTTGAATTTCTCGGCAATACTGGGGGAGACTCGGTAGGCTAGGTATGGTTTCTAGAGATGTAAGGTCTTACTGCTTCTTGAAATGCCGATTTCTCCCGTGAGGAATGCAAATATTTTCCGGTATGGGTTATTTCGAGAATCGTCGGGGTAATCTCGAAAATTGAATTGTCGTTTCCGCGTTAAGGTCCGCTCTGTAGCGCAGGATAATTGGATTTAAGATATTTTTGTGCGTATATTTTGCTTGGAATGCGCATCCCATAGGAATCTCGATTACAATTTCTTTCCCTGACTTCGTCACGAGAGAATGCCTGTCATTACCTACTGTGCGCGTTGTTAGTATTTCAGAAACTATCCGTACTTAATCTCCGTTTATATATATATATACATATATCATTCGAAACGAGCCTTCTGAGCTTGACAGATCATAGAAATCAAGTGGCTTACATATATATCGAAAACAATCCGCTTGCCGGATGTCCCGTGACTAAATTGTTGCTTTGAAGTAGCGGTATAGCGAACCACGCTATCAGTCGCTTGCGTTTCCATTAAGCTGCAAACAGCCTCGACTGTACATCTCGGGCTTTAGATTCTGATTGATCAAAGTGGCGTAGCCAATCTCATGTAAATGCGAAAGTAATCGAAGCCGAGATGCTGCAGCATGAATAATATACATACATACACGAGTATAGCTATCTATATTAGCTCGATCCCCTACAGAAGGAGTCAATGTGACATGAGCGTGGAACCGGATCATGCATGATCGCGCAATATCGATACATCATAATCGCTCACAGCTGCAGGTACACCTGCCGCGTCGAATTTCTGCCACGGATCTCATTTCTCTCTTAGTATACCCGCTTTTCTTCTTCTTAATTTCTTTTAATCAAGCACAGAATTACTGGAGACGAACAGAACTTTAAGACAACAAGTTTTTTATGCAGCAATTTCTTTAATTCAACGGAAATATTTATATTAAATTTTTTTTGCATTGGAATGGAATGGTAGAGTAGATCATAAGAAAATCTATTGAGATTGTTTTATAAATTTTGTTTATTATTGTTGTTGTTGATACTACTTTCGCGATTTTTATTAATCTATTTTTTATATTTATACGAATTTTTTATATTATTTTCTAATTACATATTACTTATTTTATCGAAATTAATGTTTTTTCATTTATTACGAAAAATAAAAATTTTAATTCATGGACTTTTCATTTTATAATTAATGGCATCGTTATTATACGTATATTTTTCGTTATTTTATTATGTTAACTATTTGATCTTGTATTTGATATCTCTTTATTAAGCTCTTCTTTCGTGTTTGACTATGTACAAATATTTTCCCAAAGCATTCATAATTCTCTGCTCTCCCTTCATCCCGACACGAGTTTATGCAAGATTTAAGAAGAGTGAGTAGAAAGGGCGCCTCATGAGATCGAAGTCGACAGAGGCCAACTGAGAGAGATCTCTTTTATAATTAGGCCCAGGGGTGTCGTGTTGCTCTACTAATTACCTGTTTAACAATCCCCGGCGACTGAATAAGTGTCTCCAACTCAAGACTACTAGCCCTTGTCGCGAAGGTTATTCAGTTGCGAGTAACCATCTAACGAATGAATTCCACACACCTTGACATTTTTTGGTCTAATTGTAAGGTGGCGCGGATCATGTTCTATATAACGTAACCGTTTGCTTTATGTATGTACAATAATGAATTTAATATATTATAGTAGATTAAAAACTTAAAAAAAGTTTGAGAGCTTTAGATTAAAAACTTAAAATTACCGTTTTCTAATACCAAATTGCAAAGCATTTGTATAACAGGCAAAATAATTGATGATTTTTAAAATTAATATTGTAACTTTTATAATTAATTTAAAAATGATACGCATACGTGTTTAAGATTAATTTTTCTGTGAATATATAGTTTCTGATATAGATTAGAAATATAACAATATAAAAAATAAATTTCGGATCCATAGCTATGGAATATTCGAGGAATATATAACATATGCTGTTGAAGCAATATAAAATAAAGTGAACAATACTTGTCTATACTCTCCTCTTGAAATATATTAATTTGCATCCATCAAATTATCTTTATAATAAACATTTATTAATTCTTTTATGTGTGTTGCAAATATGATAATTTATTTCATATTATTCTAACCTACATATATTTCGCTCGATTAAATAATTTACTCGGAGGTACAAAATTTACATTATTACTAGACCTATTTAGTTAGTAGACTTAATTGTGTAATCGATCATATGAAGAAAAAAGAAGCTGTTCAGCCCGAGTTTCTCTAATGGAAACTCACCATGATAGAAACGAGACTGTTTGCGCGGAACTGTTTACGCAGTTGGGAACGGAAAATTTCCCATAGTCTGATTTGCGAGTGCAGTCTAGCGTAAATGACGCTAGCACACAAGCAGCTTTTGACTCATCTGCCAGTTCTCGTTATTACAAAGTAATCTTCGTCGTAACGTGAATAATTAAGCGATCAAAGTTATCGCCGAGCGACCCCATTTTTAGCCGTATACTTGAAAAAAATCTTCCCGCGCGAGTTTTTAAATGTCGCTTTTTTATGAGGGCAATCTCTAACTTGGAGATAAAATATTAATGTCTCCAAGAACTTTTTCGATAACAAGCTTTACAGAGATAAATAAGGGACATGAGTATAGATCGTATCTGGCGTATATATTTATTATACGTCCGTTGTTACTGTTAGAGCGTGTACAGTAGTACGAACCAGCCAGCAGGCCGGCGAGCCAACAAGTAGTTATGGGTCTCCATCTTTTTGCGAGCGTGAGACAAGGTCGTTACGGTAACCCGTTACGACTCAGACTCGCGACACTAGGCGAGGAGCGCATTGTTTAAGACGCATCGTTAGTGTAATTTGCGCCGAAAAAGCATACTGTGTAGTTTCACCGTACATTAGACTTTCAACAAAAATTGTAGACCAGAATAATTAAGCGCACCGCATTGTTGCGTTAGAGTTAGCGGGCACTTTGTCACGGTCAGGGCTAAAATTTCAAATTTACGTCTGTTTCAGACAGCTGCTTTACGAGAGTAAACATTTCCCAGCCTGCGAGCTGAAGGGAGCTTTTATTATATCATATCATTTACGCTATTCTTTTATTCTTAATTTAAAATGCTGATGGAGTGTGATATGTGTATATATTATATAATTCTTTCTTGTTTCTCGTGAGAGACTCTTTAAGTGTCGGCCAGTCTGTAAGGCGGAATGTAGACAGCCGTACGCAGAGATATAATTGTATATAGCTTCGTGCGGGTGCGGGTGTATGGCGTGTGTAAGGGGTAAATTGCCTCCTGCTTGCTCGGAGTATTACGGATAAGCAACAGCTGTCGTGCGATACCGCCGAAGTTACCCGGCTTTCTCCACGAGTTTGCAATCGGGTATCCGAAAAATAAAGGCTAATATGGTACAGGTATCGTACACGGGACAGGATAATATAGAGCGGCTTATGAAGATGCCGGATATATTGCTAGGATTATACGACAGCCTCTATTCGTTGTACACGCGAGCGCTGTGCGATGGGAAAACGCAAGCGGCGGTTGACAGGAAGAAGACGTCATTTTCGACTTTACTGCAAATTGTTTGTAGTCTATTCCGCGCGATTTACTTTATCGCGTTTAGTTCGCTTTCACTAATGGATCAAAGGGAATCGAGTGCGATACTAGATATATTGTTCATGAAAATTACAAGTATAATTAATATTGTATCATTAAATATCATGAATTCAGCGTGGTAAAGATTCGATATAATTAATTCGGAGAATTAATTAATCTAAAATACAAAATATGTACATACAAAAAATTTTTCAGTTATTAATAATAACGAAATGTATTTATTTGCATCTTTTATTATAATAATCATTAATATTGAATGATGCGATGTTTTTCATAAATAGGAAAAAATGTATTCTTGCACAGATAAACTATTTGATAAACTGTTTTATTATTATTCGTTATTATTACGCATTTATTATAATAAGTAGACCACAGGTATGCGGCTAATATATTTCGCGCGGCCTCGGCCGAACAAATATGGTTATTATATGTGTGTAATGTGGCAATCAATGCGCTAATTAATTAAACACTCGATACCGCGTAATTAACGCAGCGATAACAATGAATTCCCCGGAACGAGCCGCAAGACGCCATCGTAGTTATCTCGTCACTATCGAGTCCATGTCTTCGAGTAGTTCGAGGATCGGAGCTATCCGTTGTTAGTTTCTGCTAGTTTGACAATATCGGCGGCGACAAGATGTTGAAATCGATATACGAGCACATTGAAAACCGGTCGGCGGAGTGTTTATCTGGGAACCGTAAGCCCTTGTGATTCGAGCAACCGAGGCTACCTCGATATCTACGGTCTCTTAAAAGTCGATGTGCATATATCGGTTGACCCAATAAGGACAGAAACACCCATCCCTAGTGCCAGACGCCCAATCGCCCACAATGCTCCATCTGGCCGTGTCTTCTCCTAGTTGTCAGCGTAAGACGCGCTGAAGAGGATTAAATCAGACAGACCGAGAATCTTACAATTAGAGAAAATCTTGAATGTCTAAGAAAGAATTCCAAATCTGTCTAACTGGATCTTTATTGAACGATAAAATTATTTTAGGCGATATCGCAATTGTTTATTGCACACATCATTTTTGCATGCTTGACAGGGCATTTATTATTATCTTTTCTAGCATTAATTGAATTAAATTGATACCTACACATGAAAAAACAATGTTTCACATGAAAAAAAGACAAATAAAGCCTGTAACATTCGTTGTTGTACACGCAAACTTGGTTTATATTCATGCGCAGATGCACGAGTTTTGTCCAGCTAAACTCGAGAACGTAAAACAGAAAAAAAACATTCTATTTATTACTTCACCGCTGAACTCATGACGCGGCGACGACTTCGCAATCTCCGCCAACGCGCACTTTCCTCGACGAGATAGCGACCCGCACTGCCGGATTATAACCCGCGTTGGCCGTAAAGCCGCTTGAAGCGCCAGTCCACTCACCCTAACGAAACAGAAACAACGTCCCTTGGGTTGCCGCCGGCATTACCAGCGCAACATCGCATGCATCGGCGATTACCGCTCGACGATGGTGTCTGAATCGCAGCGGCAAAAGCAAGCGGTAGACTCGCACGAGGATGGAAGGCGAAGCGAAGGAGGAAAGGAAGGAGGGTGAGCACGACGGAATGTAGAGCAGTGTGTCAGAACGACACACTTCAGAGAGCCGCTCTCCAGAGCCGCTTGGCCCTCAACACTTTCCATCTCCCTTCACAAAGCGTCGAGACCACCCTTCGACGACGAGGACAACGACTACGATGGACGAACTACTCGACGACGATCCTGCGCCTTTCTGCTCTACGTCTCCCTCGTACCACCCTCCCCCCTCTCTCTCTCCCTACCCGCCTACGATCCCTCAACCTACTCTTGCCATACCTACTACTCTTGCAGAACCTACTACCTACACCATTACACGCAGCCTATCCAACGGCTCACTTTCTCGCTTCACCCTCTCCTCATTTCTCTCTTCTCATCTCTCACGCTCCGACTCGACAGCCTCTTTCTTGCTCGTCCTCTTCTCCGCTACCGTCTGCAACCGCATATATCTTTCTCTCTCTTTCTCTTCACTTCATCGTACGCTCTCTTGCCGCGACCGTCCTCTCACCCTCGTGCTCGTCGGTATTGCCTCCCTCCCCCCGTTCTCTCACCCTTGTGCCATCATTCTCTTCTGGCTCGCTGTCGTCTAACCCGCGCATTGATTTTACCCTACCTACCTACCTAGGCCGTAGGTCCTCTCCTAGATAGATAAACACTCGGCATAGCCGAGCGACGCGCGTTTTGCACCCGCGCAAACGGACGCCGCTCATTAACCGACCTCCATTCTGCAACCCCTTCGGGGCTGGCAATTTAGCGATCAGCTGACATGAATTCTCTCTCCAGCTGGATATTATATTGTTTACTATTAGCTTTCTATTGGAAATATGAATATTTTTTCTTCCTCCTTTTAACTCCACAACTCTCAACTTACATATAAATTATTTTGCACAAATCTCTTAATTGATTGTTTTTAGACCATATATATTTTTGTAAATTTTAAGAAAATTTTTTTACATGAGAAAATGGCAAAAATAAACAATTTTTGTTTTTTAAAAATAAATATTAAGTTTAGGTATTCTGAATGATTATGCTTGCAAAGATACAATTATATTTGAATATTTTTTAAATATTTTATATGCGACAAATTATCCACTTGAATTTTAAGCATTGGTTAATTTAATAAATATACAATATATGTAATTTCATTTATTATTTCTTATTTATCTATACATATTTTTAATAAATATTTGTTAATCTTTCTTGTTATTTCTTTTATTATTTATTTATTTAATTTTTTTAGATAAAAATTAAATAAATTAGCATAACAAAAGAAGAAAAATAGCATTTCCATTTTTGCATAATATCTTCTATTACATAAGAATCTCTATTATATTCCAGAGCGGTCGGCAAACTGAAATGTAAAGGTTAATGCAATATCGTGGCGTGGCGTGTCGTGTCCCATTAATTAACTGTCTGTAAAAAAAAGCTAGCAGCGCTCACAATTAGATTTGGCGCTGCTCGATAAAAATGTGAGACTTTTTGATAGTTACAATCGACAGAGAAGCGCCACGGATAGGAAAAATTTTCGTGCGAGTCTGCCTCGCTCGCGATATTGAGAATTAATTTCCATAATAAATTACCAAGGCGTGCGGTGATTGACAGTGGAGTTTAATTGGCAGTCATTTTTACTTTTAAATGAGGAAATCTAGTTTGGTCATTCCCTTAATTTTGTTGGTCGTATCTTCGTTAGAATGGTGCAATTAAGTACATGGCACTTTTTTATTTTTTTTTGTTATAATGATAATTATCTAACTAATTTTAAATATGTGCAAATATAGGCGTTTATAAAATACAATTTAAAAGACCGATTGAAAATTTGACTTAAATGTATATTGGATAACGAATTATTCGTGACTTGAAAATTTTATCACATACCGTTAATAATATCTTTATCAAGATCTTTATCATACCCATTTACGCTTTAATCGGTATATACGCTCACCAACTCTTTATGAATGCAATAACGAGAAAATATACTGAGAGATATTAACCAAGTTATCGTAACGTATAATATTCAATGTAATAAATGCGGAAAGCCAGAGAATACACGAAACATTGTCAAATCATACCGTGATGAGTATTACATGGCTGAGACTCTTCTATCTTTACATCATGTACGAAAAATAGAGGCAAAATGGAGGTAAAACGGGGTTAAATAAAAGGGTTCATGAGTTTATAGTGGTTTACTCTTTTAGCGCTGTTAGTTCCAATTAATTTCAGTATGAAATTTGCGAGGCTTATTTATATCGGTATTACAGTTTTTTTTTATTTATTATCGTATTACAGCAAAACACGGCAAGAATTGCACGAAACAAATTTGCCAGGTATATTAAATTTGTTTCCGGCATCGCGCAGACTAACGAATCGGGGATGTTATCGGTGCGTGCATCAACGCATACTTTCGCCCGCTAATTAAGAAACACGATCGGAATTGTTGCGAAGGTGGGAGCGATAAACGATCGGAGAGCGCCCTTTTTGGAAGCGTGCCAGAATTCACGTAAACAAGCTGTGAATCCTTCGTCCCTTATAAAAATAAAACCAGCATCGCTGCTTCTCGCGAGAGAGTTTGCATATAAAATATATCTTTCACATATCGATGAGCTGTTTTCGCCGGTGCGATTTTCGGCACGAAATCCACGCGCATCTTTTACCCGGCGAACAAACACATGAATCGAATGCCTGTAAAATCCGATTTCAATAGAAACGAACGTGGACGCCAATGCATTTCCGTCGGGACGCGCATCGATAAATGAGTTTTTCTGCTGGAGAACATCCGAGCGTTAAGGAAAGAATAAATGACACTCAAACTTACACTCGCGTGCAGCCCCCGTATATACGCGGGAGTAAAGCGGGTTGAAAAAATGCGAGTTTTTTTTTTCGTAAAAGCTCGAAAAGCAGTAGCAACGTTCCTGTGTGTTGCTTACCGCCACGCACGCTGTTTGCATAATATACATCTCGTCGCGCAGGCTGCGCGCTATATATTTCTCCCTTTATGCGTTTCACGGATTAACGATTCCATCGTTATTTTTCCAAGTCAAATCGACGAGATGTTTATTTATGAAGCTAGTCGCGTGGTTGTCATTGTTCATATATTATGAATTTATTCATAACGCTAACAGTCTATTAATATAACTCTCATGCAAATGGGTGCTAGTTAATAACTATGTCAACATTAATTATTGATCGCATTATTTGCTCGCAGATTATTCTCTTCCGCGCTGTTCGGTTGAAATGTTTCAAAGGCAGCCGGAGAAATGTATGAACACGAGATCCCATCTTTATTCGTACCCGTCTAATTTTCCACTGTACCGAATTCGCGAGATTCATTTCGGCCGACAAATTTGTCAAGCGTCCCTGTCAGCGCGTAGTAGAGTGCCCGGGCAATTCGGATACGGAGAACGCGAAAGATGTGGGACATAAAAAAGGAAAGATATTTCACCGACAGTGGTTGCTTGACGGGAAAGCAATCGGTGCAATTCGTTTCGCTTGCAGCTTCAGCTGCTCCCCTTGCGCGCAAAGAAAATGTTCCCCGCCTCCGGAGGGGTAATTGCTATCTACGGACGGCGAACCTTGTCGCGTAATTACTCGGCGTTTAATCTCTCAGCCATTTTTCCCTCGTTACCGATACGTCTTGCGCTCCGACTCATCCGCGCGCGTATAATTTCCCGCGGAGCACGGCCATAATTCTAAGCATGAAATTGAAACGACGACAAGAGAGACTTGGCGCTTGCTCGTAATGTCGAATTCTTTTATGATTAAAAAAGATATTACATCAACGGGATTTCTTTAATGTTGCACAAACTTTTAAGAACGTAGCTTCATCGCTACTTTCATGACTACGGAAATTCTTCGCCGCGCTCTTTTCGGATTTCCCTCCATCCTTCCTTCCGTTTCTCCCTCGAGCGCGGTAATTTTTCCGACATCGGAGATGCATCGCGCGAGTTTTCTCACGATCTCACTCATAGCAGCTCATTTCCCTTCTCGCTGCTCCGTTCGCAAAAGTCCACTCCTGCAAAATATTACACGACGATACCAGTTTGCCTCTGTTACTTTAATGTGCGCACACCGGCACGAAAAGGTTTATGTTTCCCGAAGGATAATATTCGCGCACGGACTTGTGCGACAAGTTTCCACGGGCTTATAGAAGAGAATTTAATTATTGGAGAAAGTTTTACGATGATTGCCAATGAATAAGATTATGAAAATGATGCTGCCTTTTTGAATATTCATATGTACATATATATATATTCTTTTTTTTATGTATTTTAGAAAGAGTCCATCGATTTCCTTTTTCCTTCCCTTTTTCTCGGTTAGCAAAAGATGCTTGGAAAGGAAGGAAAATGGTCGACGGTGTTACGAAAGGAATCTGTATTGAAAGAGTGTCATCCAAGAGTACAGCCCAGAAGGAAAGTTCGTTATGTTCTCCGAGTCATAAGTATTCTACACGGTAGAAAAGCTCCCTTTGAAAGCTCACTGTTTTCTAAAATGGCGCTTTAAAGGCGTGCAGATGTCGCGACAGGTAATAGTATGATGTAAAAACGTAACAAGGCTATATATTTTACTTCTCTAATAACACACGTACTGTTTTATTGAGGACAATATTATAGCTAATGTAATATAAGTTTTTTTAAATTGCATAATATAAGAATGCAAAATTTTTTTAATTCTTTAATTATTGCAAATGTTTATCTTTAATCCTAATGAAAAAGAACAATAAATATTTACTTTTAGAACAACATTTGAGAACAATTATTATTAAAAATTACTAATTAAACTCCTAAGCAAACTTCATTATAAAAAAGCCGGCAATTTTAAAAGTTATAAAGAAGATAATTACGCACGATAGAAGATAAATACGCACATATAATTTATTAAGTTAAAGTCATGAGCTAAGTAATCTTTAGAAGTTTAATTATGAAAAAGCCAGTGATAATTATGTAACCAAAATTGTTTAAATAAAACTTATAAACGAAGTAATAATTCATACTAATATATGAAGAAATCAACATTTTTATTCATTTATTTATTTATAAAAAAACTTCACAATACGTTATAAACAGAACAACGTGAAATAACGTAAAAATATAAAGAATCAACATTTATCATTCATTATTTTGATGCCTCATTGCGTAAATCGCGCCACACTCTATCTTGCGTTGAGAATTTTGTTTCTCTCTTCAATATTCCATTTTGTTATAAGATAACTCATTATTTTAATAAGGCAAAAGATTTCAATTTGTTTTTATTCAAAAGATCTACTTTGCGTAGAGGATTTTACTTCTCTCTTCAATATTTCAATTTTAGTACAAGACCCTCATTACTTTAGCAAGGTAGAAGGTTTCAGTTTCACACAAAAATACATGAAATATATGTATGTATGTGTAAAAAGGAGCTAAATGTTTTTTCAAAGGAAACATTTATCAAAAGAACATTAAAAACATATAGAAGTTAAAAATACTTAGAACTCTTGAAAATAATAAAGAAACGTTAATTAATTGGTTAAACATTGATTATCTAGATAGCCAATGTATTATGCTAGGGATAGAGGTTCACATTGCTTGGAAGTAAAATTGCTTTCGCTTTCTCTTTGAGAGATTCGCAATTTCTTCAGTGCTCCAAATTTTGACATACAATTCTTCTCGAGCTTTTAATAAGTACTGACGCCAGTGACGCCTTGATACAAAGACAAAGAGCAACGTGAAGATAGTGCCATTGATGCCGAATAAATACTGTGATTCAATTAATCGTTGGTATTTTATATATCTCTTTTGTTAAACGAAACATTTATTATTTTCTTGTTTTATATTATACCTACTTCTACAATTTAGCAAATATTTGGAGAAACATCATTCTAATAATTTTCACGTAAGTATCAAAGCCGCGACTTAATACAACTTTAGTGCCTTTCCGTATTACGATAAAATTTGTATCTGACGGCACTAATATTGCCACGTTATGCAATCTTCTCGCATGGCGAGTTAATTTCTTCTTACGAAACAATAAAGTTTCTACAGGCGCACAGGGAATAATATCGTTAATATAACTTTATAGAGAACTATGGCGCGCACATATATGCGAAGGAAGTTTTAGTACTTGACGAATGTGAATAACTTCGGCGCTGTGGCGCCTATGCGACGGGAGTGGATGAAGACTATAAAGTCGCGGAATGTAGACAGGGCAAAAGAGAGTCACGAGAGAAACGAGCAGATGCTCTAACAGACGGCACGTTCCGCGGAGGTAGGAAAAAGATTCTCCGGATCATTTACGCCCCCCTTGTGGTAAGACTCCAGGGAAAATATGCCCGGATCGAGTACATGCTGGCGTAACCTATCTATCCTGCGAGGCGAGCAATATCGTGCATCCACGTTACACGTGACGAGCTCGTACTCTCTCTCTATTCCGATACGTGCATGAAATGATGCTTAAAGAACCGTTGTTTTTGAAAAATATCGCGCAGCTCGCGATAAACAAATAAAATTAAATAATACCGATAGCGATAGAGACGGTAACGTTGTAAAAAGTTCATGAAAACGTTTGCGTTGCTCGCGCACGTTTTCGTCGTATTCGCGTATCTTGGTGTCGAAGTTGTTTGCTTATTAGACTTAATTATATACGTATATGTGTAAATCAAGTCAGCATGGAAGATATTAATTACCTGTAAATGCGAGTGAAATACCAGAATACCAGTTTGTCGAGAAGATGTCGAAGCGCTTGTGGTCGGAAGTTTGCGTTTGGATGTAATGTTTTACGAGCATCCATTCGCCTGCTATAATTTTGCGAATGTAAACTTTTAAAGTTCGTGCCTTATTAACGCTGTGCCGGTAGAAAACTCACTTCCCTCTTACTTTAAGTAAAAGAATACTCGACAAAGCGTCTTTAAGTAAATATTTCCCTTTTGAGCTAGATCCGGTGGCTAGGCTCACGTAAGTAATTATACTGGCACAAGCCGGTTTCTTCTTTTAATCCCAACATCGCACGCAATAAATTCCCTTCGTAATAAATTCCGGCGAAAATATATATATCGGAAAAGGATAAATCAAGATATTTGTTCGAGTGACAAGTTTTTCAAGTCAAATTCAGGCCGTTAAAGGATTAAAATGTTGTTCAGACAGTTATTCCTTGCCTTTGTCTGGTGTTTGCCTTTGTCAATGCGAAAATTTGTCGAAGTTATACAAGACGAAATAATAGATTGTCAATCAAAACTTTGACAATTAATTTCACGATTGCGTTGCGCGAATTTAAATAATGTAAAAATCTACATTATACATATATTTATCATATATGTATAATCGAAGCCAGAGACGATTATTTAGCAACTCTATGCAATATTTAAATAGCAGCATTCTATATACGTATAAAGAAAATAATTAATATATTCCGGATAATTTAATAGTGCATTCTGTTTTTTATTGTAAATTATTTATTTATTATTCTATGGAAAATATCAGTTCCAATTGTTTAATATAAAAGTTTCCATTATAAAAGATTATCTATTTAAATTGGCAGGATCTTTCAGTTAGGTTAAAAATTCATGGAACTTCCTTAGCCCACTTTTTTATTAATTATAAAAAAGTTTTAAAAGTTTGAAAGATTAATTTAAAAAACACTTTGAAAGGAAAAAAGCTATCAATAGCCAAACTAAAAATTATTCGAAATAAACTAAATAAAATTAAACACTAAATAATTTTTATATTTTCTCTGAAAGTTGATGTTATATTTATATCTAAATTAATATAATAAAATCTAATATAATAAAATATAATATAATAAAGTCTAATATAATAAAATTAAAAAATATTGCGTATATTATATGTATATGTACGCAATGATACTACTTATTTGTTTAAAATGCTCTTTGAATTATTTTCAAAAAATTAAATTTGATCTTTCACATTGAAAAATTAATCGAAAAAGTCAGAAAGCTACATTCGACTACCGTTGTAGTTATACATTACGCGAATCTCGTGGGACAATCGTTCAATCTAAAAGAGGATAAATATATAATATTACAAAAAAGAAGAAAGGAAACTATATTGAATTTCTCAGAAGATGGAGAATTATAAGATACATCCACTACTATTGAGATTGAAACATTTTCTTTCAAGAAATTTCGAGAAGTATATAAAAGGGTCGAGAATTATGACTGCTCATTGTATTGATTTTGATTCATAATGCATAATTCAATAATTCGCAACTTTTGTGCAGTTTGGAAATTGAAAAGATATCTCAATCTTATTATATACAACTTATGCGATATTAGATACGCTCTTAAAAAAAATAGCGGCTATAAAAAAAAGAACGTCCCTGTGCCCTTAATTTATTTAGTATGTTACGCCATTTCTGAAGCTGTTGTATTGTATCGCATTATTATATATTTCAGCCTACTGAAAATAACGTCGTTAAACAACGTTTCGTATTGTTTATTAATCGTCCTCGTTCGCTTTAGATGATTATTCTGTGCGATATCTTTTTTAATGATGATGATTAAAACGTGCGATAATTAATTTGCTTGTAATCAACCTAATTCGCTAAACATGCATTTTCTCTTCAGCTCCACGCTCGAGATAATAATAATCGACTAATGGATCGCTACGTGAAAACGTGAAGTTTATTTGGCTAAATGATTTATGTTGTTGCTCGCGTGGTTGTGCTGATCACGTCGGAAGTGATGTCGCACGACATTAATGTCATCACTAATTTCCGAAGTGTCCAATCATTTCTGCGTCGCTCCCGTTTCCTCAGGCAAGATACAAGATAACTCGGTTACCATCCTCTGACATTGGGGAAGGAGGCAAAGCTCTGAATCGAGCGGGCGGAAGATCAAATTTCGCGGAATGCACCTCACCAAGGAGATCTACGACGACAAGCTGGCCGGTTGCTATAAGTCAGATTCAATTTTCGTCCTTCTCTCAAGACGACGCATCGTATCCCTCGTCGTAGTTACTATGACGACGAGGGCCGTCAAGGTAGAGAAGAGAGCTGAGGTTTTTTCCTTCCAGACTGTATTCAGCGGCCTACTCGAGAATATTTTCCGCTGAAATAAGTAGAACGCCTTGTTCATCTCGCAACGTCGCTTAGGTAAATACGTCCGGCGAGAGAAATAGCGTTTCGCCCGTCGATAACGAGACCTAGAGTCGTACGATGGCGGGAAGCAACGACGAGGAAATAATCGAATAGGAGAACTAGGTGGCTCGATTTTCCTACCTTCTTGCGCGATAGAAAAAGCGCGTTAGTGGTAACATTTTTACATTTTTTGATGTGATTAAAATAACAGGTAAGTTTCACTCACAACGCGGATTGACTTTGACTATAATTTTTTATCTCTTTTTAATTACGATTCTATAAAATGTAGAATCGTTAAACGAAAGTCAATATTATGCAACGTCGATAAAATCGCGAATCGAAATAATAGGGTGACAATAATGTATGACGTTCCGTCAATGCTGATTGTCATTGATATTGTCCTGTTAACATACCGCGACATTATTCCCGTTGATCGTATCACATTCTGTGCAACAATTCCTATTCTAAAACACGTTGCTCGCCAATTTTGCGTAGCACTCTCGCTACTCATTAGATTGTCGTTTGCGATTATTATTTCATGATACCTTGAAATTAATCGATACTCTCTTAGCGAAATCGTTAAACCTTTCCTTTGTCTTTCGATAGTCTGGATAAGGTCGAAACGAGGGTGAAGATCGAACGTGCAAGATTGTAGCTAAATGAGCTTGAATGTGCATGACAGCGAGAGAATAGCGTGTGAGAAGGCGAAGTGGGGAACGATCTAGGAGAGGAAAAGAGAAATGTGAAGAAAGTACCTTTAGCTTAGCTGTTACGAGAGGGATGTTAGTGTGGCAGATTTCTCATCCAATTCGACTTCTCTTTCTCTCTAAATATATATATATATATATATATGATCTTTCGTCTTTGCCCCTAAAATGTTTTTTCCCTTTTAGTTTTTGATTCTCTTCCTGTAACTCATTACACTTTGTCTCTTTCTCTTTGTGTCCTTTCCACCCTCGCGAACCGATTTCAACGAAATCTCCAGAGAAATTGTGTAAAGAGACGGAGATAGCAGATAGAGAATGAGAGAGAAAGAGAGAAACCTAAAAGTGGAAGAAAAATAGAGAGAGATAGATAGAGAGAGACATAGAGGGGAGATTTTCGGGGGTGCCTGTTGCTATGGCGACCATCCGGGACTAAACGCTGGGCGATAGGATACCCGGCCATGGTTCGCGATACTGTTATATGGAACGTATGTATACCATGTATTTGGAAAATCAAATTCGACCATTTTGCATGCGGCAAAGAGCCTAGCAACCGACTCTTCCTCTCTCTCTAGGTATATCATGCACTTATGATTGTTATAGGGCCCAAGATTGTTCGCTATCTCGCTCGCCAGAGATAAAATGATACTTGTGTATATATAATATTCGATGTAGGTCAAAGTATATGAGAAAAGAGGTCTTTTCCTCTTGTAATCATGTGGCTGTGGTTAAACAGAGGTACCGAGCAAATTTCAATAATTCCGAATTAATAGCGAACAAAAGACTCGTTTTAAAGGCGCAATGAAAAAGCCAACGTGACAGATTTTGTAAGTAACCAAGAACAAATACAACAATTCGAGGGAGAATCAATCGAGGAAGACAGTTCGGGCACATCTATGTTCTTGAGTTACAATGCAAATAACTTAAGATCTCCAATAGAATCTTCCACCGGTATACCTTTCACAACTAATTACCATATTTAGCAAAGGAACTTGCCATTCTCGTACGAGACTTACTACAAGAGTTTATGTTGTTCTTGTCATAAAATATAAAGTTATTTGTATTATTTTCTTTTTAAAACTTCTAAATAGGTTTACTTTGGCTTTTACTAAAAAAAAATTATATTATTGCAAACATCTGCGTTGACGAATGTTCAAATTTTTTAACTGTTATATTAGTAAGGATATTTTACATTAAAATCTTTACAATTCACGGGTAATTCGTTACAGATTGTAAACAGACAATTAAGCGAACTGTTCTTTTGTCTCCATAATTTTAAAAATATTATTGAGAATTGAAGTTATATAATAACATTTATTATAACATTAAACATTTTATTGAAATTTATTGAATAACAACATGTAAAGCAGAACATTTTGAAATATGCGAATATATAAAAATGAATATAATCCTCGTTTTTGCGTGTTGGCTAAATTTATTAATATGTCAAATCAGCTTAATTTAGCTAATTTTAAGTGGCTTTGCACATTCATGATAACGGCTTATAATTCTTTGCCATGATGTTTCGAATTTACGTGTGTTGAGTTGCGGACTACCTGCGGCAATCGTCTAAATCCTCTTGATTTAAGCGATTACCTATTTGGCTTATGCGTTTCTCCGCGACATCGAATTCGTGTGTCGCTCGTTGGCTTGGCCTTCGTACATACACCACCGTATTCTCGTCGGAATTATGGCTCGTATCCAAATGCTCTTGGCAGTCTAAATGCCATCCCCTTGTACCCATCGTACCGGCTGGTCGGTGTTTGGCATTAGCGATAACACTTGTGGCGCGGTTTAATCTACCAAAGATCGCCTTGCGTACATAAAAGTCATACCGCGATGAGAACCGAATAGAATAATAAATTTTCTTGTTTCCGACAAGACATAACTATCATCTTCACGTAATTAAGTTTCCTCTCTTCCTCCCCCCCCCCCTCTCTCTCTCTCTCAATGACTAAGTGGGCAATTTCTCTTCAGTATACTCAAACAATATTCTAAAGAGCAGAGATCAGTCTATATAAATAAAGTAGGATAGAACAACTTTATCGATGTTGTTGAGAGACTGAAATGTTGTCTCGGTCAACTTAAATGTGTGTTTTGCGTTTCAATTTAACGGACTTGAAGGATTTTTAATAATAAAATATTAAGCAAGTAATTAGAACGATATTACAGATTTTAAAAAAAGTTGTATAAAATAGAATTTAAAGATAGATTTAATA
>VBVR01000634.1:0-44920 GCA_011638315.1 Tetramorium parvispinum | reverse complement strand
AATAAATGTTGCTTATATTAAATGAAACTATAAAATATTGAAGAGGTACGATTTAGGAGACCGGTACGCATTCAGCAACTCTCCCCTATATCTGCTTTTCCCCATTCTCCTCTACCCACGCCATAGGGAGCTTCGATGCTTGTTCCTTCAAATTGATGTTACTATTTTTAATATGTAAACCGTTATGCGTGGAATATTTCCTTTTCTACCGGCGATATCATTTTTCTCTCTCAGCGCATCTTCAATCACTAAACGCAACGAGCTCGACAATGCCGGATATCGAGATCAGTACGCTAAATCGCATACTTGACGGATCCGCGCAGAACGAATTGTGCTTGTTCAGTCGGAATGAACTCGATTCGACGAGGATCGGTTGAAGCGACTTCCGAAATATGGGAAAATCGGAACTCAAGCCAGTCTCTCTCTCTCTCTCTCTCTTTCTCTCGATCTCTCTCCCGTTTCCACGCCAACGGTGAAGCTGTACCCGGAAAATTTCGACAAGAAGCCGCGTTAAAGATTCACCCGCTCTCACGTCGGCTGTATTAAGGTCGAACGGACCACTTTGCGGATGGAGATTCGAGGAATATATATGTAAGCATGTGCGGCCGTATGTACATGCGCGCATATTGACTCACGTCGGAGAAACACGAGGATAAATTCCTCGTCGCATGGCGCACGCATATGCACGACCTACTTATTTATTTCATATTTATGTATTTCTTAAAATGCCGTTCAAGGTACTTGTTTCTTTTTTAAATTGCGCAGGGAGAGATGTGTTTTCTTCCAGCTACATCACAAACGCATTCGCGAATGAGGCGATGCTTGATAAAGAAGGCCGCAGTAAACTGACACTTTAACCGTTATCTTATGTTTAATGCAATCCGCAATGTCGGCGAGACGATGCATCGGCGATTAACGGACGAAACAAGATTTTAATCGGGATAACGGCTCGCATTGTTTCGTACATACAATGCATGCGATAATAAACGTATATATCTTTTACTACTAAGAATGCGACGTGAGTGGCACAATTATTTACATCTCCGGCATGAATATCATGGAAGAAAATATTAATATTCTCGTGAGAGCTGTTTCGCATCGCAGCTTCACGAGGGATATTTTAGACAGTTTGTAACGTGCGTCGTAAAAAAAAATCCATTATGGCGTAAATAAATGACGGTTCATCAGATCATTTGTCTCCGAAACTATTCTGCAAGATTCGATATAGGCTCAGGTGTCGCTCCCGGCAAGATCTAATCAGTATTGGAATATAATTTTAGTAATCTTGGTAATCAATCTTTCCCTGTCCCGACTCTGAAGGATGACATCGTGGGCGTGTTCATGTGTAACGTAGACACGCACGCACGTTCATGTACTATTCTCGATATTAATTAAACTAGTTAACAAGCACCAGGTATTATTGCAGCGGATGCACGACTGCGCGGAGGCACGAAATCGCATTTAAGTTGATATCGCGAAGTGAAAAGGAGAAATGAGGGACGAGTTGACGTCGCGAGGGAAAATCCTTCTACGGTTCTCTCTCGGAGCGAAGATTCAAGGTGACTGCATGGCGGCGATTACTTGGGTGGATGTCTACCATACGAACAAACTTCGTCAATTCTGTCTAATTGACCCTCGTACAAAGACCAAGTTTCTCCCGGGAAGTGGTGAAGTTTCAAGACGACGTCGTCTGTTTGACCCTGGTATAACCGCGGTCTCGTCACAATAGCGGTTTGTGCGTACCATGGAATCTGCACTATCATGTTTCCAAAACAGCGGGTATCGATCCGACGAAGGGTGCGTTAACATTAGGCGACCGACGGGTTTACCGCACAAACATCCAAAGAGCGGGTTAACCGTATTTCCGGCAGCAGCATTTCCTGACATGGCTCTTCAGTCAATTTTACCTAAATATCGAGCGTTTCTAGTCTACACCGTATAACAAACACGGCATAAAATTATTTTGGAGAGTGCAGCATGCTTATTGGAAAATATTAATGCGAATCAAAATATTATCTTCGTTTCCAATAACGCCGTGAGGTTTACGGAAGGTAAAATGATAAAAAGAGAGACAAATCGCGCTTATCGAGAGACACCGCAATTTCTCTGGTCGTCGGCTTCTCTTTCTCTTGTCATTTCGTTCTGGAAATTCAGAGTCGTCACGTAGACAAACTGTTAATGGAATTAATAGTTTCAACCTGAAATTTACTCGGAATATCGAAACATTACCGGAGACCTGTAACCAATAATTAAATCACGACTCCCGAAAGGCTGAAAATTACGTCTTACTACGATTGCAACTACGTTCTCCGAGTAGTATTATTCGCATTTAGAGGGAGATTATATTTCTTATTACTTTCGCATTCATAATAAATGGCGTGTCGAAATATCAGTTTGAAAATTTTTAAAGCGGTTTAAACATTGACTCACGTTTAGTTCCAAATATTTAATTATTAATTATAATTTATAATAATATGACTAAATTCATCTCTTAATGTTCAACATACGAAATATGTACATATATTTCGTATATTTAATAATTATAATTAAATTAGAGAGTTGTTCAACAATTTATTATTACAACAGATATTACTTGTATAAGAGCTTTCAATCCCAAACTGAGATTATTCAACATTTAACAAATATTTATTAAATAAATTTGTATGTTTGCGCAGAAAAGCAAAAATAGAAATTTCATCCGCAATATCTCAGATTGAAATGCATCAAAGTTATATAAGCGAATTATTCATATCGTCCATTTTGTCATATCATTTGGTCTCATGCTTCAACTTGCTACCCGGAGATTTGTAACCGCAATCATTTCCGCAAAATACACAGTACGGCTAGTTCATAATTCCCTCGAGGAAGAGACCAACATTCTTCTTCTTCCTGCAAGTTTTCTCATCAAGTAATCAGTTACGCTAAATACATTGTTATCTAAACCAGCGAAGAACGATCCCACTAAATATTAACTTTCCGATCCTGGTGACATTCACGAATAACAGTATTTAGTAGTAGTTTACCAGCAAAAATACTGGTTAAATTGCAATGAGGAACGACGAACAACAGTCTACTGATATTAACCTGTCGCTTGGCGGAGATAAGTTTAGCCTCTATCTAAACTACTAAACGTTTCAACGATTGCGGGAGTATATGCACGGGGGCACAGAGGAATCATCGGCGCGTGACAGATTCATGCATGGGCGTTTTTCAATGAATCGATTAGATCGACATGCTGTCTTATTTATATACGCCCACACGCGCACCCGTTCGGCACGCTTAAATGCTTCCACCCGGTTTTATCGATAGCCTTTTGAATTATGGTACCACCCACTAACAGCTCTCGAGCGCATAAATTATTCAGTATCGATTCCGCACCTGTAATAGAACAAATCAGTCCTGTGTAAACAGTGCGGATAGCATTCGCACTCGTTTCGCGGTTTGATTTGACCGTCAAAGTGAGCACGCTAATAGAATAATTTGATTCTCGACATAGAGATCTCTTGTCTTTATAGTTATTAATGCATGTACCTTTAATTTTTATCAACGATAATACTTTATCAACGATACTGCAGAATATTTTATATACACGCAAAGAGAGAATAAGATCGTTATTCTTATTGAAACAATACTAGATAAAAAAAATTAAGCAGAATTCAGTTAGAATTAAAGACAAATGGCATTTTCCTACGCGATGTGAGACAAAGACACTTAAACCAGCTTGTAGAAAAATCCTTATTAATTATGTCTTTTTCTCTACAATATATAACGTTAATTTTTTACTAACGTTGAAAAGAACAAGCAAAACAATTATATACGAAGTACAAAGGTGTAGATATACATCACCGTTTCTTTCAGTCCACGTCGGAATGAAAAATTTACGAGGTCGTGCAGTGTCGCGTGCGAAGTCCCGGCGCTTTTTTTTTTTTCAATGGGCGACAAAACCGCAATCGACCGTATGCACACGTGTAATTGGGCCTGTGTGACGGTCGTCTCGCGTTGTTTTGCCCGCAGTCTACTACCTCTACTCGCGCTGCGCTGCGCGAGAACCGGGTGACGCGCGCCGCAGCGGCGGTTGCATTCAATTTGCATCCGACAGATAAAAGGCGCGGTTAACGCGGCTGTGTGCAGCGAGGGGCGCGAACGAGAAAATCGGTAAACCGATATTCCAGCAATAACAACGACGCGGCAAGGAGCTCCGTCGCGGCGGAGGCCCCGCCGCAGCAACCTGCCTTCAATTCCATCCCACTTCAGTTACATCCTGCTTTAACTACATTCGCCTCTCCACCGTGGGCACGCCCTTGCCAGTGCAGGCGCAATGTACCCTCCGGTGGTGAGATGCCGAGGTTTGAGTTTATTATGATTATGAGGCGACCGGAGGTGAGACTCACGACCCTCTCTCTCTCTTGAGAGATAGAGAGAGAAAGAGAGAGAGAGAGAGAAAGACCGGCTTTTCTTCTTCGTCCTGCCTTCCTTCTTCCACCATTTCGTCCCGTATCCCTTTGCACGCTCGTCCTCGCACCCTTCTCCACCGCGTTCCTTTTTCTTTCTCGTCCACTGATTCAAGACGTTTCGTTCCTCTCCGTATTGTGAACGTACCCGCCTGAGCACCGAAGGATTTCCTTCCTTCGCGATACTCCTTTTTCTCATGCTATCCTGCTATCCAACCATCGGTTTGTTTCCATCCATTCTTTGTTTGTCCATTCAGAGTCTTCGGCGCTAATCGCAGAGGTAAAATGAGATTCTAGGAAGCGGAGTCGAGGATGCGCCTCGACGCCCGAGCTTCTCTTTCAATGAACGCTCTCGCGAGCCTCCACTCTGCGGTCTCGCTTTCAATGAGGGTACCGTAAAAAGTTCCAAGTGCTACGCCGATGTGTCGGAAGAAGAAGAAATTGGGGAGAGCGAGGCGCGCGGGTAGCAGCAGGTAGACTGCCACGAGAAGGGTCAGACTCGTGAAACTAAATCTAATCGGCAAAGGGAATAGACCGAAAACTAGCCCCCAAGTTTACGTTCTCCGTCGAGCGAAATGTACTTTAACTCTTACGAAACTTACTTAATTTCTGAACGCTTTCATAGAACTACAGGTCTCGCTCGGTAGATTAGACGGAATTAAATAATATTTTTGCGCGTGTCATTTAATTAAGAATCGCGTGTTAATTTTCGATTCTCTCTCTCTCTCTCTTTTTCTACGACGCTATCGCGCGCGATGAATAAATCGATTGATCGCTAATTAAAATCCACCTTTCAACCGGCAAAGTGAACCGATTTGTATGCAGAACGGGGAGAAAACGTCAGCAGCTTCCGTAGAAAAACAGGACACAATGGCGAAGTGTCGAGTCACTCGACAGCGGCTCTTTATCCCCGGATCTTAAGCCACTGCCATTGCCGTTTCCTTAATCCGTCGTACAAGCCGAGGCGAGAAAAATACATCTTTGTGCCGCACCGCGGGCGAGTGTAGCGGTAGGAGTACCGAATAGCTGACACCGCGTGAAAGATAGCGAGCGCGGTGGACCAGGCTCCGATCGCGGACTGTCGTCGCTTTCAATATCACGGCTACCGCCGACGGAGGCCTCGCGCGATGGTGTATATACAGTGGGCTTCGTAGAAACCCGGCGCAACAATAAACGATCGATCGGTAAGATCGACGATGACGGTGCGCGTGTAACGCGAAAAAAAGAGAGAGAAGAGAGGAAAAAGAAAAGAAAAAGAGAGGAGTAACGAGCCATAAGGAAAACGGTGCGGCATCGATACAGTTACGGCGATTCCCCCTATGGTTCTTCTCGTTTGCCGAGTCATCGTCATAACATATCGACGGCATCGCATCACGTATGTTATACTTGAAACAAGACTCGTCGGAAGCGAAGCGTCTGCGCGCGCGAAGTCGTCGTACGTATATAATACACGGTTCAACGCGTTATCGCCGATTTTTATCGGCCGGTCGAAATGAGGGAGCACAAGGCGCGCGTGACAACGCACACCGACCGTCCGACCGTCCGACCGTCGACTCATCATCATCCCCGGCGGGTAATTGCCGGCAGGTTGGACAGTTGAAAGAATAATTCCTGACGAATCACTACAACTCGCCGCGATTATTATCGTTAATTAATGCAATCGTCCTAGCTAAAAGGAAGAATTTTCAGACATGCGACGGTCTCGGGGGGCTCGCGAGATTTCCGGTGGAGACACGGATACGACACGCTTATCGGTCGTGCGGTAATAAGACGACGCTGAGAGGAGAGGAGCCAGACATAGCGTGCAGATATCGCGTCGCGTGTACCGCGCGAGGAGCGAGGGAGAAGGTAGCGCGAGTGTAAGGGTATGCGGACAGCGAGCGAGCACTCTAGCAGATAAAGGAAAAGGGAGAAAAGAGGCGGCGGAGCTGATTAACGCGCGGCGTCTTGTCCCGTCCACCCACCCGCGTCCGCGGTCGTTTGATTCGAAACGATAAACAGTTTATGAAGCAGCCGGACCGAGAGTAATAGATTAGACGCGTGAGGGAGACACGGGGGGAGAGGGGAGGGGCGGGGGAAAACGAAGGGCGAGGGGACGTGAAGAGCGCGGTAAACAATGATAGGTAGCCTCCCGCGCGTCCGGTAACTGCCGCCGCTCTAACATGGGAGCTCATTACGGGGTCTCGCGTGAGCGCATCCACCTATAGTTGATTGCATTATAATACGATCTGGTACCTCCTTCGTCGTCAAGTCGAGGCATCGCTGCCGCCGTGCGCGGACGGAGGATTGGAGCTTTCTTCGGGCGGTCGCTGATATTCGCGCGTAACAAACGCGCGAGAGGAGGCTTCGTTAAAATCGTTAATCGGACGTGGACTAATGGACGCGGTCAGCGCGTTAATGATTCAATGGTTCAATAACGCGGTCTAGAGAGAGAGAGAGAGCGGGCAAGACGATCGCATTGCAGCTAGTTGTAGACGACTGCAATCAGTCGTGTATGGTTGCTATTGCGATTACAACTAGGTAGATGGGTATAAATATAACGGGTATAAATAGATCCTGAGTACAGGATTCTCTCGTTGTCGCGAGTCAGGAAACTAGGTTGTTCGCCCGTTGTCACATCCACTTGCGGCCGGGGAAAGCAGTCGGCTGTCTTCCACGATGGTGGATTGCGTGCGGAATACCCAGTCTCACGAGCAATTGCCGTCGTGAGTGAGGGTGAGGACGAGGTAAAGGGAGAGGGCGAATGTGCGCGGCGGCGGCCTCGACGTGCCGCGGTGTTAACGCCAACGCCACGGTAGAAAGAGCGGGAAAGGTGAGAGTGAGAATGAGAGAGAGAGAGAGAAAGGGGGACAGGGTTGGCTCGAGGGGAAGAAAAAGAAGCTATGACCATGCTTTTCTTGTCGCCTCCATTCACGTGTCATCAGTCACGCGGGTAATGAGTGTCGGAAATACAAGGTTTCTTGAGTCAAGCGGGGCTGTTTTCTCTTTCCGCCCCCTTTTTCCCCTTTTTCATTCCCTTCCCTACTTGCCCTGCCCGGCTGACTACTCGGCGCTATTTATTATTGTCTATAGGCGTATACGTGCGCGGAAAGTAAAAGAGTGTATCTTCGGGGTAGACGTCAACCTGCCTAAGTACTCACAGTACCGTACGTGCGTACGGAGAAACGCTGCAGGTCGTATCTGGCGTGGAAATCTACCGAGTGATTTCACCCGCTGCGTACGCCGTCCATCGCTTGACATCGCATCGGCCGGCAGGCAAGGGACAAATGGAGAGATAGTTCGATGGATAAGGACACTTACGAGCTGTATTCTGCTCTTTCGCAGTGAAGCGCCGCGGCTTGTAACGCGTGAAAAACAGCAGGGTTACCGAGTAAATTCAATAATAACTTTCCCGCATTACTAGGTCAAATTCATAATGATTTTGAGGAAATTTGTGCTATTTCGAGGAAATGTCGAAGGGAATGTTAGGTGAGGAGTATGCCACTCAATTCGTTGGATGATAGGATATACGAGTGAAACGTGCTTCACATATTTAAAGCTTTGATCAATTTTTCACAGTACAATTTCGGCGTATGTGGCGCGGGTTGATCCGCCGGGTCTTTGCTGACCAAATATTTACCGTCAAAGTTGAAACTCGAACGTCGTTTATATCAATATCTAAATTCTCATCGTACATTAATATAATAGTCTGGCGTATGAATTTCACGCGCGTATTTCCGCGTTGTGGGATAACGATTGGATTAATGGCAGGGGCATCTAAAGCGAAAATCTCATTTATAACGGCGACGTTGTGTCTGGAATATCTCAACCGGTACGGTTTTTCCATAGAAATTATACCTTGCGGAATTACGTTCGGTAAAGTAGACTGCAGTAAGCGCGAAGGAGGAGATATAAAGTGGCACTTTGCTTCCAAGAATCCTCGATTCTCTCGACTCGATATGACACTCGAGATCGTCCTTTCGTTCCTGATAGTCCTCTCCTTGTCGTCCCTGTAGAAGGTAATTTAAAGCGAAGAGTCTAGTTGCAATTTTGACACCGTCTTGTGCCGAAAAGAATATAATAGACGGGAAATTGCTTACTAGAGCGGAAGAGCCGGGCGGCGTAATGAGAAGCCGCACGAAGAGTATTTCTTTATTAACACGGCTTCTAGCTTCCCTAAGTCCGTCGAGTAAAATTTCATTATACGTCTGCCTATCTTCGTCCTTCGACGTGACGGATTTTTCACCCGATGAATTTTTCCCTCCGCGATAATCACGATTTATTTTTCTTCTCAAATGCGAAGGAGCACTAAGTCAACTCTCATGTCAACTAATATTAATAACGTATACGAGTGATTAAATCTCAAGGACGTGCAGGATATCGATACACGCGATAGAGCGGCGTCATGAGACAGTAATCGAGCGAAAGACGAGACGATTGGCCGGTCGATATTTTCTTATAAATAGAACGGATGATTAGGATCGGTTAATATAATTATAATCTACAGATTGCTAAAGTATCGCGATCGGATTACATGCCGGTCATTGGGCGAGACGGTGCGATGTCCGCTGAAACCAGACTCTACGTGCCCTTAATGAGACCAGATTAATTACCAAGCCATGCTATTAAACGCATCTCCGTTAACGTATCGTACACTTAACTTAGAACAGAACGGAATGCAATTCCTCGCTGCCGTAATTGTCAGAGCTCTTTGCTCGTACAGTGGGGGGGGGGGACTCTTGTAATGTGTTTGCGAAAATAAACGATACGCAGCGCGCGCGATGCGCGATCTCGAATCACGATAGAGGCTAATGACGACTATCGTTTTAATAATACGTCGGCGTATGTGACTGATCGACGAGCGAGGGAAACCAAATGGGGAAACCATCTTTAATTAGCATTTCGGTTATCAGGTCGAACGGCCATTGCCAATGGTCAAACTAACGAGGTAGACCAGTGGACCGTGCCACGGGCCATTTAAATTGACTTACATAACCGTGAAGCGACAGTGCCCGTGAAGCCACTGGCCGCAGCCGAGGTGGAAAGCCAGTAAAAACATGCATCTATTTCCATATAACAGGTTTATATATTAGGCCGTCACCGACAGCACGTAGTTACATTTGAATACGATGTCCTAAAGCCGAGAGCTACCGGCAGTTGAACGCGCTCCGGTACGTGTACACCAGAGCCACGAATTAGGTCCGGGTGCATTTAGGCCGACGAGAGCACCGTGCCGCGTGCATGGTCGATTGCACTCCACCAATTGCAAAATGCAACTTGGCACCGGCCAAACGCTTCACTCGGGGTAATTATAAACGACATTAAAGTAACAATGGAATGTAAAAGGCTGGCCCCCCCCCTCTCTCTCTCTCTGTCTCTCTCTCAACGTATAAGCGTAGGGTCACTATTCCCTAACGTGAAACTGCAGCGGTATTCGCGCGAAAACGGTAAAATGTTTAAGAAACCATTATACAAACTGCAGCGAGTAATGTTTAATAAACTTCATTACGCAGAATACTTCATCAAACGCGTCATTATGCTACTTCGCTTCGTATTGCGTCATCATTTAATCTCCTTCTAGAAATTGCTTCTATAATTAAATTCTATTTAACCGAATTAATTAAATTGAATTCAAAAACAAGAATAAGACCTTTATAGATTTTAGAGAGGAGTAATAAGATTTACGCATTTAAAATTTGCAAATTGCAAAGACAAATTACCTGCGTAACTGTATTACATTTATATTAGTCCTTTTTGCGCGGAGCAGCAAGCATCGAAACGTGTTTCGCAGAAAGCGTAATATTCTCTTTAAGCTTCATTCAGTGCATGATCTCGTGATATACTGATACAGACTGACGTTTTAATCACGTTACAAGCGAGGCGCGTAAGCGCGGCTCCTTCTGCTTAAAGCAGAACTGCTTTCGCTTGACGATTGTAGAATCACGGCAACGAGTAAAGTCAGGTATGCCAAACGTCCGTTGCTATGAGCGTCTCTTAATGTTCTCACGCATCAAGGATCACACGAACTAATGGGAAATCTCCAGGAGCACAGTCGCTGCTGCGTTATTTCTCTCTGTAGATTTACCCAACGTTTCATCTCGGAATAACATAACAGCAAGAATTAATGTTTTTCGCCGAGTATAAATAAGTAAAAAGCAGATGTAAAGTATCTTTATTTCATCAGCTGTCTTAGATATCTCCTTTAACATCAAATATGTATATATTCACTTATCTAAATCTAAATACCGTGTGGGATTATTATGTAATGTACAAAGTTCATTATATTATATACAGGTATCTTTATTAAATAACTTTAATTCCTCTACAATTATATTTTATATTACATGCTTTTAATGTTAGTTTTAATTCTAATATCAATTTAGAGAACAAAATTACTTTTAAAATATTTCTGAACATTTCCATTAATACATTTTATTTCATCGTAATTTATTATCATCTTTAATGAGTAAAGTAACAAATTTTTATTAACATTATAATAAATATTTTTGTTTCATAATATTAATTGTGCTTTTTACTCTCTGTCTTTTACCTTTTCTGTTTCTACCGCATCGTCTCTTTAATATTCGATCCTTAACTATGCCAAGTTACTTTAGTGAAACTCGGGCAATTAAAACTAGCTGGTTGTTCATCAACCTTATACCATCGTAGAATCGAGCTTGTACAAATCAGCGTTCACAGTTATGTACCACGTGCTTCAATACAAAGAGACTGTTTTTCCAAATTGAAATCGATAAAAGTACCTACCGATATTAATAAGCGCTCGTCTCGTCTTTACACACAAACTTTTAGTATTACTATTTACTTTTACCTTGTATAATCTGTAAGATGAAACTCTGCTGCAAGTTAGTATCTACCTAGTTAATAAAATGACGTACTGTTAAATATACTAGGAAAAGTATGTAAAATCATCGTAAAAGTAAAATACGAATATATAAAGTAAAAATCTCCTCGGAATCTTATAAAACTCTTTTACACGGTTTTTTTAAGCAGCAGAACTGCGTGCAGTACGGTCATTTTGCGCACGCATCGCATGTTGGCTCATGAAAAGAAAATACAGACAACAATCGTAACAATGAATGAAGTAGAAATTTTAGATACATATGTATAGAATACGTTAATGACTGAAACTAATGCCTTTCCTGTTATAAGTAAAACTCACTGCTGCAAGAAATAATGCTAATTCTGTGTAATTACTTGTTTTTAAAGACTATCTCTGCAACAGACACGTAATGAGATAGTTAATGTTTCACGAACTGTAACGAAATAAAAAAAACGAAAAGGACTTATCTCAAAAGCAAGATCGCGCAACAAGCAGTTGCTATGCAACTACAAACCAGACATATCATTATACACTTTTTTCCCCTTTGCGATTATTCGATAATTTTACAATTCATTTTTCTCTGATGGAAATGAAACATGTTGTACTGAATGGACATTTACAGACACACGAATTTTACAAACATTTCCAAACGCATGCAGTCCAGCACATTAAAAACCTTTATGCCTCGAGCTTTACTGAAACGAAACTTTCAAGATTTTCATCTTAAAGTTCACTTGATTCGCTGTGAGCGGCACGCTCGAGGAATAATCGCTCAAGATAATAGAAACGTACAACTATAATTGCATCGTTCGACTCGACCGTCCATCGAGTTGCAACACAACGTTTACACGTTGTGTCTGCGCGCTATATAATTCTCAAGCCGGCAGCCAGAATAAGGCACCGTAAACCGTACTGACGACCTTTTTTGCGGGCTTTACTTCCCGTTTGTAACGGCGGAAGCGACGATCGATGATGGGCGCACACACAGTGCACGGCCGTGCGAATCGTTACGGTCAATTACAAACAATGTAAGACGACCGCCGCTCGTAGATATAGGCGTGCCGGTTGAGCGAATGGCTGTGTAGCTACTCGTAAATTAATTATTATCAGAAACTGCTTTATCTGGCCGCCTTATCGTACGAGACCGTGATTAAACACTTAGAGCGAATATATGCAGGGAACACCGCAAAAAAAAAAGAAAATAAAAAATCGACTGCAGGATACTCGGCAACCACTATCAGCAAGGGGATGGCGTTCGCGCCTGTTATAGCGCTAAAACAAACGACCGCAACGTAATTATCGAGCCTGTGGCCGCGACATGTAACGAACGAGGCGTTGCATTGCAAAATATCCCTAAAACGAAAAGAAAGGGGCTGATGCGACAAGCTGAAAGAGGGAGGCGGGAGGAAAATGGAGGAGGAGAGAAAGAAAGAGAGCGGCCTTTGTCAGCGGGTTCGAACGTCGTCGCAATGCGAGCATGCGACATGCTGGCATTGTTGTACACCGCGGCCGGAGTTTGCGCGGAGGCTTGCTTATATCGTTTATCTCGGAATCAAAACGCCGTGCATGGATAGAGAATTGCACGTATGTGGATGGTTAGTTCCGAGTTTTTCGTTTCGGGGAAATGCCGTGGTGCAGCGAAAAGAGAGAAAGAAAGAGAGAGAGAGAGAGAGAGAGAGAGAGAGATTTATTGTTTCAAGAACGGTATCTCACGCAATATCATGTTACAAAAGTCGACCCCTCTTGTATAATGCCGTGTACTTTTCTTCGAAAAATGCCGGCTATATACATCACGTAGAAGAGGAGCGCAACCTCGTATAAATATAGGGTCCTAGCTCGCCTAGCTCGACGTGTTTATTCATCGATGGAGATTTATCTCTATTAATATTTAACGACGTGATAAACTGTATCAAATTGTCGTTTTGAAATTCAATCCGTGTTTATACAAATAATTTCCGATTCAAAGTCGCCGAAGAAATCGGAACTTGAAAGTACGCCGCGTCATCATGAATAGTTATGTAGACACCGAACCGTAATTTACGAGTTTCGAATATCATCGTAAAATATCGATCACAGAAGATCATGTAACTGACAGTGCATAATGGAGCACGCTAATAGGTTTCAGCGTCGACCTAGCGCGCGAATGTATTAAAGAAATCGATTTCCCTTAGACGCGTATCAGGAGAAGGATACGGAAGAAAATTTTCGCGTGGCCTCGTTGGGCGCAAAAAGGCGAAACCGACTATCGCAGCCCCAGCTGCGGCGTAGCAGTTTGAGGCACGTTAATTTTCCGAGGCTTCTCCGGCGGCGATAACAATCTCGCTCATTGAAATGTATTCCTGCGGATCTGCCTCTCTTTCTTTCTCTCTCTCTCTCTCTCTCTCTCTCTCTCTCTCTCAAAACATCAACCATGATAATTATTCCCGTAGCGCATTTAGAGACGCTAGGCTCGGCGGCGATTTACATACACGTAAACAACTCAAACGCAATCTATATTTAGCCATCATTCTGATCGCGCCCCTGTGAGCGTAAAAGGCAACGGGACAATCGACAGGGGCGGTTCGTTAAGACAGACGCAGTGCTGGGCCATTATGCACCATTCTCGCTTTATGCCGATCGCGTATTTATCCGACGTCACGTCGGACCTGCACTCCGCGCCTCCTCTCCCTCGTGTCAATCGCGATCCATGCTCATCCGATTAAACCGAGCGCGACGCGCGTTCCGGCCTTAATGAACCCGTCCCCGCGTCTATTCCCCTTCCTCCTTCCTCCCCCCTGATCCCAAATAATGAATTGTACGGAGCGGACGCTTCCTCACTCCGCGCGCCCTGCCGTGACGGGAGTATCGTCGTGGATATCGGTTGATAGCGCACGGTACGTACGCCGACCGGTACGGCATCGGTCGAAAAACAAAAGCATCGAGAGGCGCAATGATCCACGACCGAGGTGCGCTTTTCGACGATAACGAGTCCCGAGGGTACTTCGAATTACTCCCTGGGACTCGTTATGAGTCGTTGTTCGGAAAATTAACGATAGGCGGATATATTACGTGACGTGCCGTGCGAAGCCGTATCCCCGGCTGTATCAGTGTTAGGTAACCGCGAGTTAGCGGGGACGTGTTAGCGAGCGACGTTGACCGTGCGGAGCTACGAGGCAGCATCGAAAAGAGAGAAAGAGAGAGAGAGAGAGAGACGAAAAGAGGACTTCAACTATGAGCGATACGCGCGGCAAGAGTAGGAGTAGACATATCCTCCCGTTCCGAGTAAGAGCCGATAGATCGAGGCTTCGGCCTCATGTCCCTCTTTTATTTTCCGCCTGTCTTTATCGGCGCCTACCCTCCCTCGGCGCGCGTCCGATGAGAGCTGCTCGCGCTTGTAAAAGCGACCCTCCAAATGAATTGCATAACATTACACGCGACTGCCGACGCGATGCATCGCATTGCGCGCGGAGTCGAGCGACTCGTTGAAGAGTCATCTTATCGCTGCGCCGCGCGCTCGCCTGCAAAACGTGCACGTCGGATCTTGGCTCACGGCTCGGCGCTGCGCGCAGCTAGGCGGACAAACGTGATTAGAGCACGGAGCGCTCTGCGTAACCTGTTTTCCACATGCGCTTCTTATTAACGTGATATTAAGGTGCGTCGCTCGGAGAGATGAAATTCAGATGGCGCGGCAACGCAACGGCGCGAATGGATTCCCACGAATTTGCTGGCGCGTCGTTCGGGATCCCGCGAGTTTGACATCCTCTCCGCGGCGAACCGGTCGATCCGGTCGCGTCGAATGTTGAAATTTATGTAATCGTCGGAAACAATCGGCGCTTCACCGCGCGTTACACAACGGAAGCGAGATACGCCCGTGGCGATCGTGGCTCTGTTTCAGCTATCATTTTACACCTGTCTCTGGGGGAAAAAGCCGCTTCCGTTTACCGCGAGCGAAAATTAAAAAAAAAAAAAGGACCGTCAGCACGCTACAGACGTAGGATTCCGCACACGTATCCCCCGACTTGATTAGAGACTCTCTCGTCTACTCCTTGGACCCCCACGTGAGTTTTATCTCGCCTCTCAACCGAGAACAATGAGCTCATAGAGCTTCCGCTTCGATGATTCGAAAAAGATATTGGGGGAGAACGGGCAGAAGAACCTGAGCGCCGTTACCGTTAGTCTTCCGCGGAGTCCTCCGACTTGAAAGTGACGTAGCACGTATCCGTATTTATAATCATTAATCTCGAGAATACTATTACTGCACTTCTACCGTGGCGAATCGCCGGGGATTCGCTCGCGGACGCGCGAGTGCCGAGAGAGCTAATTCCGAAAGTGAATTAATTGCAAATCAATTTCAATTAAGCAGAGTAACAAAGTAATATTCTTCCTGCTCGCGCGAATGGTTGACAAGCTGCGCGCGTTCGCGCGCACGGACACGAATTAGTTATGTAACGCAGCGGGGAGAAAAAGGCGACCGCGGCCCGGTGATTTACACATTCCGCTTCTGCCGGGCGCAACAATGCCAAGGTGACGTGTCCGAATACACACTTCCTCCTCTTTCTCTCTCCGCCTCAACCCCTCCCGTCCCTGTCTTTCACGCTCTGTGCGGTCCCTCTCCCATCTCTATCTCCGACGGGGGCCTCTCGCTCGCTCCTCGCGTTCCATCTCGCGCTCCGTCACTCCCACTCCGGATACTTCCTCTTCTTCTGGCCGGTTTCTCGCGGTTGCGGTGCGGCCTTGCAATGCTGCAGGCACGGCCGTAGAACCGTGTGCCCTCCCCCCTCGCCCCGCGCTGCCGCTGCTGCCGCCGCCGCCGCCGCCGCCGCCGCTGCACCGTTGCAGCTGCAATAGCAACGGAGGCGGCCGTAGCCGCGGCGGCCGCACACCATCGCAGCGGCAGCGAGGTAACTACGAGGTAGTTGCAGCGGCGCGCTGGTTCACCTCGTAGTACGAGGACGAGACATTGGCCTACCACGCTCGACCTTGCCAGTTCGTTACTCTTTCCCCGCTTCTCTTATGCATTATACACGGTTATCCGCCTCGGCCCTGTGTCGTTGCCTCTCTCCCGCCCCTTCCTTCCTTCTCTCCCTCGGCGTTTCTATCGTTTCTGCTTCCCTCGTTGTATCTCCTCCCCCTGCCTCACCCCTTTTCTTAGTGTCTTAGTACTTCCCTTTCAATCTGTCTTCCTTTTCGTCTATTTTTCCTAGTCCATCTCGTTCCTGCCGGCTTACCCGACGCGCGATGTTTCTCTTTCATTCTCTCCCGTCTCACTCTCTCTCTCTCTCTCTCTCTGCATCTTCGCATGTGGATGTGGAGGATGCGATGGCACGGCGACGAGTGGGTAAGGCGCATCGTCATCATGCGATCTCATTTATCCCGGCTGGCCCCCCTCGAATCCAAGCAGCGGTGGGACCAGAAAGATGACGGGGAGAAGAAAACGATTGCAAACGGGAGCAGGTGGTAACGATAGCGACGGCGACGCGGACGGGGCGATGGTGGAGCGACTATTACCGCCGGTGACAATTGCGGCCCATCACTTACACGACACGTTACCGCCGGTTGCGGACCGAATTGTAATTAATTAAAAATCACGTGTCGATCGTTACGCAACGATACGCGCGCACGCACACCCGCGTATACTAACGTCGCATAACGCGAGATACGCCTGACACGTCGCGCCATCGTCGTCGGGCTTCGTTAACGCGCGGCGCTTCGTGCCATCGCGCGGCCTCCGAGACTATAAATTTTACAAATTGCCCCGATCGAATCGTAAAGCGACGCCGTGGCGGCGCGAGAGGGCCCTGCGTGTCTTATAACTACGCGGAGAATTTCGCGCCGCGCGCTACCATTTCGCATCGACGCGTTTTTTCTCTCCGCGCGAGATCGATCGGAGAGGACGCGTCCCCGATGACGCGGCCCCTCGTTAATTGGTCGCGATCGCTCGGCTGGAAGAGAAAAGGAGACGTCGCAGTACAAACGGCAATCACGATCGTCACGCTTAGGGCGCGCAAAAGGGAGAGAGAGAGAGAGAGGGCATATCTTATTAGCGTGATCGTTTTGCATCATTGTCGTTTTCGCTCGCGACGGCGTCACCTCTCGCCGGGTGGCGCAATGTTTGTCCAACTGAAATTGCTTTCGCCGCGATGTATTTTCTTATAAAACAGTCCGCGCCCAGCGTCACGATAAGATTTCAATATAGGAACGGCACGTTGAGCGGCGCTCTGAAATAAAAACCGTTTACCACCAGCCGTGGGATGTTTTTTACCGCGCGATAATGGGAACGGGCGATTCTCCAAAATGTTGTAAAGCCGCAGGATCTGTCTCCGGTAATCTACATCGGTCGGCGCGATAGCTTAAATTATATACGTCGGTCTCGCGGGCTTGCCTCGAAAAATCAATGTAAGCATATTATAACGCGGCGCGGCGGTGATTTTCTGCTTCGGATGCCGCAGGAATTCGTGCGTCGCCGTTCGCGCACTGGATGAATAAAGCGGTCCAATATAAGTAACTGCACGCGATAGCGAGGCGCACTCGCGCGCACGCTCGTCTCTCGCCAAGTTTCATTACGAGATTAATTTCACGTTATGTAATTATAATCTCGATAGCTTTTAACGTCGTGGCCGTGCTCTTGCGAGAAGCAGCTAAATCAAATATCGCATGTACCGTCGCGCCGAAGCGTTAATTGAAATCATTAGCCGCCGCCACCGCCGCCGCCGTCGCGTTTCTCGCGACGGTCGCTTTTATTATCCGTGCCTCGAATCGTTAAACGAATGCGACTGAAGCGACAAAATTCCAAGCGACGCAGAAAATCGTACGGTTCCCTCTCCTGGCGTAGCCGTATCCTTTTCCAAGCGGCGGACTCGGAGCGGAGATAATCGAGACGAATGTTTCGTTTAAAGGCCGCCGCGATCAAATTCCTGCGGAAAGAAAGAAAGAAGGGAAGGAAGAAGAAGAAGAAGAAGAAGAACAAGAAGAAGCAGCGGCGGCGACGGTGGAGGGAGAACGGTCTCTTTGCGGTGAACGATCGAAATCTCTCTTTCCGCGGACTTAACGGTGACAGGTACCTAGTCCGTGTCAAATCGTAAGTCGATATCCCGCCGGTTCGTCCCGTGCCTTCCATCACGGCCGTCCGGCGCAGAGATATCCCTGGACGCGGAGGATGGATGTCGAGGCGCCCCGGTTCGTTCCCTGCTACCCGGCCGAGTGCATTGAACCCCGGGCTCTCATGCCGCGCGCGAAGCCGCGCAACGACGAACGCATCCTATGCTTATAAACCGTAACGACACGTGAAACTAACGGACTCGGCTCACCGCGGTGCGGAGCGTCTACACCCGCGGGAGCCGTGCGTTCTCGTACGATTTCCGTCGAGCTCGTTTGGGATTACGCATACGCGCGAAATTATGGGAATGGAGAGAGGGAGAGGCGCGGAGATGGAGGGAACGGAATATTCAAGAGTCGCTCGACACTCGTTCTCTTCGCGCACGCGAGAGCGAGAGAGAGAGAGAGAGAGAGAGAAGGTGCCGCCGCGCGATATAAAAATCCAATGATGAATCCCCACGCGGCGCGGCGCGGCGAATGCGTCATTCAAAAGAGATAATTACTAGCTCCTAGTACTCAACAGTGCGATAGAGTGCAATATCTTGGACGGCCCCTTCAACAGGAAAGTAAGGTGTTCCGCACTCGTATATTACGTGCTGTAATTTCGAGTCATAATTATACCAGACAGGAACTCTAATTAAAACTTTTCATCACAATCCTAAACGAGTATAACACTTTGTAATTTAAAACGATACCGCATAGCGTATGGCAGTTGTTGAAAAAAGAAATGTTTTTACATGCTCGCGGCGCATGTAGGTAATATAATATAAATATAATATAAATATATGCAGGTAGATGGAACGGACACGCATAAAAATATCAATAGAAAAAAAATGTATGGATTCGACACATCGCCCCGCGTAATCCAACGGATGCGTAACTTGCACGAGGTTAAGGACACCTCTCGTATCGAGGCTAAAATGTAACCGTAGCAGTCTCTCGAGGCAGCGATAACAACGTCACACATAAAGTGAAAGCCGCAAACAGTCGCCAGCGGGATTTACACAGGTGGATTACACATCGGTGGCTATCGACAATGCACGGCGACGCGTGAGCCACGCTCTCGAACCGCTTTGCTCGATCGGCAAAACTTTCGCCGATCAATATTAAGTAAATAAAGCGAGAGAGAGAGAGAGAGAGAGGGGGGGGGAGAGAGATTGCCGCGCCGCGCGCGTCGTTTCCAAACGAGCACTTTGATCAATCGCGGTGTACAGTCGAACGCCTCTACGCCATGTCGCGTGCATCCCCTACTGCCATCCCTCTCCGACAATAGGTTCAAAGTACTTTTCCAATGGGTGCATTTGCAATTCGAATTCCAATTTGAAATCGAAGCCTGCCGGCTAGATAGTCCGATGTCGATATGCGCCGCCGATACGATCGCCGCCATAAGGCGAATTCGCACCTCGTAGTTCCTCTCTTTTTTTTTCCATTTTCCCTCCCCTCTCTTTTTTTTCCCTCGCCGATGATAATGTTCCATCAGACTGATTTCATACCTCTCGCCTTTGGGGCTTCGTCTTCTGGCACGAACGTTTTCTCGACTCGCCCGAGCCAATGGCAACGCGCGTAATCGATGAGGTGCACGATGCCGCGCGCGCCGAACTTCTATAATTTCTAACCGTCTCGACGTGCCGCTGCTCGATACATATCACCGGGAAAATGATACCCGCGATAGCGCCGCGCCGATAATTTTCAAACTGGCACGTACGATATCATCGTATATACGGGTTCAGTCACGAAGTCGAGCGCGCGGCTTCATGCGGAAGGCAGGAAACCGATCGCTCGATTCTGCCGCGGGATTGATTCTTTTCGTACGCCGGAGGAAGCGATGTCTTCGATGGTAACAAATACCAACGCGGTAGTCAATTTCAAGTAATAAATTCTAATAATAAAATCCATTCGATACATTAAATAAATTATTCTTTCCTTGTGCGATTAATATACATAATAACAAATTACCAATCGCGTGTATCAAGCTGTAAAAACAGGAGAACGTGAAATAACGTTTGAGAATAAAATAAAGTTTAAAATAATCTAAAAATCATAAAAGCGTACATAGAGGAATAAATTTCAAGTAAATATTTTTGTTAATAAATTATAATATAACAATACTGCATATTCAGATATCATCAGTGCTTAATTGAGAAAGAATGTCTCTCGCTCGTAAGATTTAAGTTGTATTCGAATAAATTGCAAATTTTACAATGATTATTTAAAGCTTTGGATAAAAATCACTAAGCAAATTTGTATATATAGTTACATTAATTTATAAAAAATATAAATTTTTACATGTCACATCGACGGTCCTTTATTAATGTTACTTGATTGGATGGTATCGCAGTTATTTCACTTTATGAACATTGTAAAATTTGAAGGTAATTTCGTGGTTGGCATTTTTGGGAATATCTAATTATTTAAAAATCATGAGTAGTATTACGTTTCCTTTTAATACTGTTTCCGTGCTAATTGAAAACGAGAGAGAACAATGATATTCAATTTAAACGCGGCATGTTTCGGCAGTAATTTCGTACAGCGAGAAATATCTACATTGTAAGTCAATATATAGATATTTCTCATTAGCTCTTGTAACTCAATATTTATTTACTAAACGACAGAGATCTCATCTTTCATGAATCATTTCCGTACACGAGAGACACTTGCTTGTTACCTACATTTGCTACATCCAATTAAATCGCTATGGAATAAATCGATTTCCATCCACCACCGGTTGTTCTTTTAATCATTCTCTTAACGGATGCTCTTAATATATGTTGTTTTTAACACGCGGCGCGAATGATACAGCACCCTGCTAATGGGGGTATGATTGAAGCGCATGCAAATTGGGGGCAACTGCGTGCGTAGTCAATTTATTGCGACGCGACCGCAGTAAAGGAAATTAAACGTAATATTGCGGACGAACAATAATTTTATGGTCAAACGCATTAGGACATTTCGATCCTGCCCACGCTGTGGTCGAAAGTAAATATTCCACGCGCGACGTTAAATCGTTAATACGTGTAGTACCGAAGCCATTTGGGGAGTAGAAACGTGGTTTGCGTTAGCTGTACAACCTGTCGACTGAAATTCCCTGTTCGGTCGTCAAACTAAATTTGATATGTGCAACATCCTATCGCGGTGCCGAGATACCCCCTGTACATGATCACATTGGCGCTTGAACGGATTGACTCGCGTAAAATGCGTGAGATATTTATTGTAAATCGCTATCTCTAACGCGAATGAAATTTCCGATCAGGTTGCGTAATTTAAAAAGAATTTTCTAATCTACTTGTTTCTCTCCTACACTGAAAAAAAAATTCTAGGTAAACCTACAAGATGCATGTAATAATGCAATTTTTGAAATACTTAGTTATTATTACCACAAATATAATAATAACAAAACGTTTGATAATAATTATGATCATTTTATTTTTTAAATATTATTTTTCCATAATGACCTATATGTTTGGTTGAAACTATTTTACCAATAACTATTTTACCAAGATTCTTGGTAACTTTTATCAAGACTGGATTAGAATAACTAATTATAATCAATCTTTTTTCACTGTAAAAAAAGTTACGGAATAACAAATTTTGTTTATTTTAAAAATTGGCTATAAATTATCACTTGTAGATTCCATTGAACATCAAGATGCGACGTTATTAAATACAATACAGAACCTTGATTCGTTATTCATTTGATTTAAAAGTACAACACTTACAATTCGTAATTAGTCGGAAGAAAGTTACAAAACATTAGACAATTTTTTTCGCGGATATAATACAATTTGAAATGTTTGCAGTATCTTCATTAGTTTATACAGCGTTGGAGATGGAAGATAGATGGACCGGCGAAGATGGAAGCTCTCAACGACTTGAATTTTTCACGAGCCATTTCCTTGCGTCTTTACATTTCGTCGGCTATCAAGGGCCCGAATTAACGGTGAATCCTCTTTAACGTTCAAGTCTACACAACTATCGTCATATCGCGCGATACTACACGGGACGTTGAACATACAAATGGTTTTATTTCCGGTTACTATATTTCTCAGTAACAGGTAATAAACGTTAGCCTTTATCGTCCCGTTTTAAACACCCCGTGGCCACTCTCGCGGTCGGAATGTAAATGGCACTTTCGTCGTAGTTTCTTAATCGCGGTACGCCTATCAGCGTTAGCTCGTAGCAAAAATTCCACCTCCATGCACGAAATCGCCTTTATGCGCCCGTGAAACGCAGCCGCGCGTCCCTCCTCGTTTTAATCAGGCGCAAACTGGAAATGCCAGTGTCCATATTTACAACAACGTTACGCATCGCAACGGTTGAGACGAACAATCTATTTAACCACAAGTTGCGCCGATATAATGAATATTAACGAACGTTAATCGATCAATAGCGGCGGATGCATCCACGACCGATAACGCATCGCAACGTAGCGTTAATCTGCGGGCGTGATCATGATGAAGGTACGTCAGCACGTTTCGCCGATTATTAAACTGCGGTGTAAGTTAGAAAATGGGCAGACAGCTCGTATCAAGACCGAAACTCCAGGGACGATCGAAAATATTTTCCGAGCGTGCTTATCCGCACGTGCGCCGCATTCGCCTTGCGTTTTTCCGCGTTTCTTCCAACGTTTTACGGCACCGTTCCAACGTGAAAGATGCAATGACCCAAGACCGAAGGAGGAACGAAGCGCTCGTCTAAAGAAGAGCACGTGTCGACGGCGGGACGTGAAAGAGGAAGCATGGTAGATCAGTCACGATCGAAAGAAGAACATCGCTACCCTCTCGAGAAAATAATACCGCAAGGTTGCTCGCAAGAAAAGTTATTATTGCTGGGCGAAAAAAAGCGGATAGCATTAAATTTAATTTCTCGCTTTAGAGAAATCGCGTATCCGCGCTCTCGTTTGCGCGCGACGCGGAAGAAACCTCGCATGATAAGTGGCCTGTACATAATTAACAATCTAGTCAACCGTGAAAAAAGCACGAGTGAAAAAAGGTACAGTATTAAAAGGCTGCGCAATTATGAGGCATGAGAGAATTTTTAGCGCTCCGCGAGCCACTGCCTCAAAGAGATAATCTAATTAATAGAATGTTATTGATTACCATCGTATTTACGCTGCTGCGTTTATCATGCCGCTGCTTTGTTGTTAATTAGATATAATTACGTGATTGTACAGCCGTTTCATTTCACACGTACATTTCGCTTAAACTCCTATTCACACATATAATAATTGTCTTGACTGTTAAATGTTACAATGTGTAATTATCTTCGGTAAACATGCAGCCTTATTATTCCCACGAGAGAGAGAGAGAGAGAGAGAGAGAAAGAGAGCAGCATGCTGCTCTATAATATTATTCTAAATACTCAGGATTTAAAATATAAGCACATAAGGAGCGCACATAGTATGATCTGCGTCGAACAATGGGGCATTATATGTGCGCGGCGCTCAGGCAGGTATAAAATGAGCGAATAGCAGAAAATTTAATAAGCCGCCCATGCGAGCAACATTTTCTCCCCGGGCCGAGATCGACTATTATCCAATCACTGTAGCGTTCCCCTATCATGCATACAAGTTATGACTTAATCCGCTGGTTGCGAACGTTAAGTACCGAATCGCACGAGGTAATGATCCTCCGATCGACGACGATCCACTTCCAGACTGCAGTGCGGACAGGCGATGCCGCGCGTATAATATACGATGAAGAAGACAAGAGAGAGAAAGAGAGAAAAAGAGAAAGAAGAAAGAGGGAAGAGGGGAAGGGAGAGAAAAAGAGAGATACCCCATAAGGGGTGCGTTACGTAAAATACGCGCGGTCAATGATACCGATCTTTCGGCCTGATCGAATCTTGAAACGAGGCTGAGGAACGAGGCTCGCTCCGTAACACACTTGCTCCGATCTCGTGCAGACTCGCGCGCGCGTGCGGATCTCCCGGATCGTCCGAGCACATCGGAGTCTTCACGCTCGCGTGGCCGTCGGCTAGAAGACTCGCTAAACTCAGCTCTACGTAATTCGACGATTGACGGATAAGGGATCGAGAGTAAACCCGCGTCCGGGCCTAGCGCGCGGCTCCGCTTAGCGTCCGATCCTCTTCTTTTTCTTCTCCTCCTATTCTCGCAACGCTCATTGCGAGGTCCTTATAGTCTTCCCCCGAGGGGCTCGGGGGGGAGAGCGCGAGAAAAACGTGCGGAGTCCGCCCACTTCCGTCGTATCGGGCCCCTCGGGCACGCCGCAGCCGGTATTTAGAAGAAATCATGAATGAATGTTGGTAGCGATATCTCCTCTGATTTTATTTCCCTTTTGCGGCGTGTCGTGTGGAATTTATCATTTCACTTGGCGAACGTCGGCATCGACCGGAGGCTCGGTTGAATCGCGATTTCAGTGAAACGGCCGCGGTATATCGCGACGAAAATCGTGCATCGGGGAAAGGGAAAGCAGGCGCGATATTGTCTCGCAATTACTCCTCGCGTCTGATCACGTGCCGCTGTCTTGTACGCTCCCACGATTTTTCAACGTCCGATTATCCTCGCGAGGTATTCATAGGATATCCATGAGGCACACCGTCGAACAACGGAATTATAGATAATCGCTATCTCCGCGGCGGCGCAGGGAAAACGAAGATTCACGAAGAAGAAATAAACTATGAAAAGACTGACATTCCAAGGATAAATTCTGCGAGGATTTTATCGATACTCCGGGAACGAAATTATACTGACTCCGGGGTGGGGGAAGTCGATTGCGAGAACGATGATGCGGCCTGACCCCGAGAGTACTTAAATAATTATGTTTCGCGCTAAACTAAACAGACGTCGTTGGGGCGTACGTGGGATTTCGAATAAACGGTAATAAATTGGCTAATAAATAAAACCGGTTTGTGTTTGATTTCCCCGTGCCAAGTGACACGCGGTGCCGTAGGTCCAATCGCTCAACCGCGCTCATTACCACGATGCCGCGGGGTTATTACGTCCTCTCGGGCAGAAAGAGAGACAGAGAGAGAAGGAGAGAGAGAGAGAGAGAGAGACCTTCCTCGGACGTTATCCGGCTTTGCGAAAGGAAACGTCAAATGCGACACATGCGCGCGTATTTGCTATATTTATCTATTCGCGATGCGTGAGGTGCGGTGAATGACAGCCGGAGTGCCGGCGGTGACCGGCATGCAGTCGCAAACATTCGGAAACAATTTAGCTGTATCTGAGAGAGAGTTGATCTCGAGGCGCTTCAATCGCGCGTGAAGGTGGTACACGTCCGACACGCATGCATCCAAGCGCTATGGGGTGTTCGGGAATGGGAATGAGATGAATACGGTCATTACGGATGCAGTGCTGTATCAAGCGCTGTTAGAAAGATCCCGGCGCTCCGGGATCGTTACGTGATCCCTCACGGATTTCCGTCATTTTTCAAAGAAACTTTTCAACCCGTCTGCCAAAACCCGCCAATTCTCACATTTTCGAGACGAGCAAAGATTCAACGATTGCACTTACTCTTACGTGGTCCCTTCCTAGATCGGTCTTACCTGAAACACAAATGGGGAAAGAAGATTTAATTAATTAAAGTGCTAAACTGTGCGATAAAATATGTTACGATAAAATGTATAATGAGCTACATTTTCGCGTTGCAATTTCGAAGGAATTTGTATTTCCCACCCCTCTGTGTCTCTTTGCGCGTCGAAATAAAAAGATAGAAAAATGTATTTCAAGCGAAAAATATTGCACAATTAGTTGCAGACGGTGAATAGCGCACATATTCTGGCCATATTTATGCACCTGTGAAGATAATGCAAGTACTTGGTCGCTGTGGGAAATGCAAGAATGGAAGCTAGATGAGTAAAGTCATTACAGAATTCCGCGCTTCTGTAACCGGTGCACACGGCGTAATGTCACAACGTCTCTGCTATTCTGCATTCTAGAAATGTCCGGCGGAATCGGGGCTATACATTCAGAGAGAACTTACTCTCTCTCTATACCACGCCGTTCAGCAGCACGCGTTACATCAGTGCGACGATGTAAATTCTTTAGCAAATGAAATGCTCATACGGACTTGAAGTTAAATTCGTCGGGATTCCTCCTACTCCTATTGTAAATATTTCCGTAAATAATATCATCAAGATTTTCGCATTAAAAAATGGATTGTAATTTCATTGAGTGCTCTGTTTGGAAAGAATGGACGTCGCAAGAGCAAATAGCAGATTTTATATAAATTAAGTAGTGATTTTTACAATATATGTGACGGTGATCATATTTTTTTGAGAAAAATAAAGGATATCGCCACCTATCCTTCTTCCACAAACAAGTGTAACGTAAATTTATTATTATCATTAATATTTTTTCCCTTAATATAGGATTTAGTTATATGAATATAATAATTTATTTATATGAAAACAAAGTTAAATTTTGTAAACTAAAACAATTATATATAAAAAAAATCACATCTTTATTTATTTAAACATTACACAAAATATATAAAGGTGACAAAGAATGAAATATAAGACATTTTATAGGACTTTTCAAAAATAAAGGACAAAGCGAGTTTAAAAAAAAAAAATAAATCTAAAGGACAGAGATCTAAAATAAAGGCTGTCCTCTGTAATGTAGGACGGATGGTTACCATAAATATATGTGACACGTTAAAAGCGCTAATATTTTCAATAAAACTTTCTCGAAACATGGCCGATGCTAAGGGTCCCCGAGAAAACTTTGTACATCGCTGTGCGCGTCTTTTATTTCAATTTCTTCAATTCCCTGTAGGCTGTAGCAGTCTCGTTTGCGTATATGTAAGTGAAAATCCTGTCTTGAGCGTGACAAAAACGGTCGTCCATCGGACGACCACGTCCATATTGCCGATCATTAGAGACGGCCATAAAGGTCGATTCGTGTTATGTAGGTAAGACAGTCGGCATGGATATACCTCGAGGGCTCACGACATCGTGGAGAATCGCGGCGTTCTGTTGAGTGAGGAGACCCGCTATGAATAGAATTTCCTTATACGCAATACAAGTTTCACGCAATAAATTTTCGCGCATATTATAATGGAGGAGAATATATAACTGTGTGTTACTTTATGAAGAAATTTATCGTCATATATTGTGAAAATGCTAATAACATCATTATAATTGATTCGTTCGAAAGGACAAACAAATCGATAAATTGTTTGTAAAGTACGCGCGTTAAGTATTCCCTCGGAATCGAGACTTATTAAATGTATTCAAGTCGGAAACAAAAGATCGTAAATGTATTACGGTAATAAAACTTGATAAAGCCTCCTAGTGAAAAATATCACTACATTTTTGCGCGAATTTACCGGTTCCGTGCTATATTTCCTATGTGTTTTACCAAACGCGCGGAGAATTTTCGCGTTTTCCATCGAAGCTGCAAGGCCCATTGCTTCCCCCTGCCGCGCGGTGCGTGGGATCCGTGAGTTACACGTAGCATGCGACTATAAATTTTCGCGAGTGAACGAGAGCCAGAGCCAAGTAACGAACGATCGAGAGCACTTAGTGAAATAAATAACGTGGAGCGACCTCTTTGTCGCCAATTGTCGAACTTCCCAATGGAAAGTAAATGTTGGAAGCAAGCACTCCACCCCCTTCGATTTAAAGGAATGTTTTCAATCTCAGTACTCTTCACGTGCACTTTGAAGAACGGAAAACGTGTTGTGTGTATGCTTCTCCGAAGTTTGCAGCGACCATTCTCGTTGCTAAATAAATCATTTGCAATTTGCCTTTTCATCGAACAAACACTCATCGTATTCGCATGAGTGTACAATAAGTACAAGAATTATGATTTTTGAAGACATCGCAAAGATATTAAAAATGACATAAAAATAACACACTAAAACATGTAGGCCGTATGTATTTAATAAAAAAACACTACCGCTAAATGTACGTTTACTCGTTTTGGACTCATACACACATCAAGTTGGACTTTTAACAGAATGAATAAAAAATATTATGTTTTTCGAGTTGTAAACGATTTGCTATATTATCTGTCTCGTATATTTATAAACTGTTTGCACGGCAAGCTACGGCAATGTATATGTTACACATTAAAGGTTTCCTTGTACATCGGGAGGGATATATGTATTTTTGCGGAAGGATATTTTTGCAGTCGCGCAATGAAGTCACGCCACATCGCAATCTGAATAAATCTAAACGGATAACGAGGACGTGTCATAAACGTAAGACGATGCAGAAGATAGCAGCCTGTAACGAGAGACACATGACACGCTACTAGATCGAGGCTGTGTACCTTCGCCCATTCGGACCAACGCAGCGCTTCGCTCATCTGTGCGTTAATGCGCGAATCGCACGAGTTCGTTTGCTAGCTCCATGTAATAGCACGCGCGCATGCATGTAACTGCGAAAACTAATGTCGACCTAGCTCGTCAGCCATATTTTTTAGAACTTAAATTTTTTAAATAAAAGATATTATTACGCAAATGTTTATGCTACGAGATTCTGGATTATGTGGATTATGTGGAATGTAAGTCAAGAGCTACACGATAGTAAACATGTACATTATAAATATATTATGAAGAACATGTTTCAACTCAACTTTGTAAGCAGTAATCACAAAGTGTATCGTAACAGCAAAACTTTCATAATTAATATAACGTATAGTAATTAAAAAAATTTTGTATTAATTTGATCAAAGAAAAATCCTGCTTTATTAGGAAGAAATTATGTATTTGAAAAACAAAATATTCGCTTAAACTTGTTAGAATTATATCTTGTTTACGCTATAAAAAATGTGCACAACAATTGCAATTTCATGTTGCAGAATACATTTATTATTCTGTGACAATAGCTAGACTAATAAATAGAAGTATCGTTTAAAACTGCAATTAAGCACGAATCTATCGATTTTTAATAATTAATAATTTTTAATAATTTTAAATTAATTATTTAATCTGTCTAATTAGTTAAATTTATGTATAAATTAATCTGACATCAAAATATTTTATCGATATTTTATCATATGGTATTATAAACGGCTTTGTAAAAAGTACAATATTGTAAAAATGTGTAACAATTTTTATAACATGCATAATATGTGAAATGTCACAGAGTAAACATTTCCAGGCGTATCAGGATAATATTTTTAAAAGATATTTATATTTAATTTAATTTAGATAGATATTTATAAAAGATATTTAGAATTGTATTTTAATGACACGATTATATTTTGTTATAAAAATTTAAGACTTCAGTTCTATCTGTAGCAGGTACCTACCTGTTTATTATGTAACACTTCTAAGTAACTAACAACCATATTTACATTTAATAAAATTCTTGCTGCGCGAGAAGCTGCAGTTAATTCATATTCTTGACCCTTTAATTACGAAAAGGTAGCATGTTCTTATGAAAATTTCAAGTGATTTTTTTAATCTCGAAGCGCCTCCATATTTTATTCTGCATCACCGGGAACGCAAAGCACGTAAGAATATTAAAATTTTAGCTTGCTACAATTTGCGCCGGACGAGCGCGAGAAGAAAGAAACTGGCGCAATGACTGGCACAATGAAAATACGGCGAAACTTCGTAGACAACACACCGTGCTACCGTCGAAGAAAAGTTAAAGCGCTCAATTTGACTACACACAGTCAGGTGTACATCATACACAGCGGGAACGTGCTTTGCAATTTGTATGTGTTTTGCATTTATTAATTTTTATGATGGACGCGAGCATACCTACATTTCGTGAGATGAATCGCATGCGAAGCTTTACGATACAATAATGGCGCAATGTGATTTCATCCGTGCGCGCTGCACGGATGCGATACATATTACATACGAGAGTAATATGTTTATTATTAGTAATATAATGTATGTGCGGATTGTCACGTTCATTTAAATATCTAATATTCATGCCGGAGGATCGGAAATATTTGATTATTAAATGAGATTTGTATTCCGATAAGTTGTTGCAATTAAATTCAGATACAGCGTTGCCCAATAACAGAACAGCTACGGTAACGAAGCATACACTGACATAGTAATAGATTTCATGCGAGGCTTACTCTGCTTCTGATGGAGCCTAAATGGACTCACTAAAAGCTTGATAGATACGCTCAGTAGATACCTGAACAATCTGACACAACCAGTTTACGGTATATTGCACTGTATAGCGCGGCGTTCGCAAAGATCATAACTGCGTACGCAGTGGAAGAGGATAATCCGGAAAATTGAATCTATCAAGAAGATTATCATCGGTACACCGATGAATTCCTTCGTATGCATTCAATTAATTCAATCGTTATATCGGGCCTTTTCGCAGTCTGTCGGATTATCTCGTTCATTATGCGTATTAAAAGTTGATCTGATTATAAGGCTTCAATGATCTTGCAAGCGGCACGACGGTACGAGTGCGTTTCCTCACTGCCGCTCGATACTATGCGTACCTGCGTATTAATATCGCTAATTAATTCGCGAGGCGCGAGCCGCAAGTAATGGGCGGCATGCGTGCTCGTAACTACACAAGCGGCACACGGTATTTCACGTCGGCTCGAGTGCGGCCGCGGCTTTGGTATGAAGCATGGGGTTAATTTGTAACGTGTGCGCAAAAAAAAGCGAGAAAGAAAACCGGAGCCGCTGCGACGCGGAAAAGCCACAACCAGAGAAAAAGCCACGACCTCCACGTCCTCGAGCCGCGCTCTTCAGAGGCGCTTCCGCCCAATATCATCGAGCGCGGATTTCAAGAATCGCGTACGGCATACCGAATAAATTCGAGAATGGGGCAGGCATCGAAGTGATATCGATTTATCGCATTGCTGGCGTGGAGAAAGCACCGTCGACGGTAGATAGAAAAATCTTTAAATATTCAAACGACATCGGCGAGGATCTTTACAGGGTCTGTATCATCGTGATGTGCCATAATTTATGCAGATGAGAATCGCACGCGTAAACTGGCAATGAAATTGTGCGAATTTAATTGGAATAGCAATTTTTAATTAACACATAATTTGATAATATCAAGAGCTCATTATGCAAATATAATTTTTCAGCTGATAGTATGTAAATGCGATCATTTAAAAAAAATATATATATATCAAGAAATAATGTTTACTCTGTTTTTTAATGACGCACAATTAGTGTTCAATTAACGTTCAATTAAACTGAGAATATATACGCGTGCATTTACGTACTGACACGCATAGCCTGTTAAAGTAATATCTAAATGTATCGCTTGGGGAAAACTGCTCATCAAAACATATAGTTAGATCTTATCGAACGCCTCTATTGGATATTTTTGAATAAAGAAACTTCTGAAGGATCGCGGAAGATGCAATGTGCAGCATACTATGTTTAACGAGCATAAACCAGGGCGCGCGCTTAAATCTTTCCGGAGTATGAGAGAGAATTTCCGGCATTCGATGAAAGTTAATAACGCTTCAACCACCAGCACTGCAGCATCAGATCCGTCTGGAAGAGATTTCAGCGTTTAAGCCGTGCTCCATCTTTTTAGCACCGTGATCTCTCTTAAGACAGGAGAAAGAGTAATGTTACGCATAAGGGAATCGCGAACAACGCAAATAAGGGTTCAATTTGATGGAAATTACAGCACGACAATGTGAATAATAAGATTTCTTTTATTATATTTTTATTCTTAACAATTCCCGAGTCTCTGTCGGTGATCGATCATGCGCGCTGATCGATCATGAAACAGCATAGATGCAAAAGAGCTGTGCACAATCTTAAATATTGCGCGGCAGATGAAATTTTCCGATCGCTATTGCAACAACATTTGGACCGTCAGAAATCAATTTTAGGTAGCGTACAAATATTTTTACTGTCCTGACAGCGGCATCCAATTTCTATTCTCTCGCTTGGCTCTGCGGCCGGTCCGAGGGGTTTTCTTGCGCATACAAATGCAGATCGTTGACGGTGGCGCAGATTTTACGAACATCGATCGCCAGCGGGCGTGGGATCGTTTCTGGGATCATATCGGCGTAGAGCTCTCGTGACCCTTATTCGCTTTTACCCCGACGAAAATCCACCGCGCTCTCGAGGACTCCTCTGATATATAGGCACTCGAGAAGACGGCGAGGGGCATGGATGAAGCCTCGGGGATAGGAGGGAAACGCAAGCGAGAGAAGTCTGGGAAAAGGGGTTCCCGATATTATCTCCGGCCAACTCGGGTTTATAGGTTCACGTCGATAGGACACGTCGACGAGGGTGCATCTACACGAGACTCTATCGCTCGTATAAGATGCCTCTCGAGAACGCGCAGGCATCTGTCACGCTCTCAAACGTAAAAATCACTGCCGCTCGCATTCCTGCGAAAGAAAGAGAACGAACGAAAGAGAAAGAGGGAGAAAGATAGAGGATCGCGATAACATTGTGGTCACACCAATAACTAGATATCAAGAAATAAATTATCTATCCGATAATGTTAGTTTTGCATTCAATTGTCTACATTTGCTAAAATTATTCTTCACTGTTAAGCTACCCGTGTGGAAATTTTTCCTAGACTGTAATTGGGGGCCTAGTTAACTTTCCTTACTTTATTGGAGGCCCAAGTGTTAGAATTGTCACACATTTTTTTATATCTAAGACCAATATTGCTTTCCAAATTTGGGCCAATATAAAAATTTTAGTCTGGCCCCGTGTGGAAATTTTTCCTAAGCTGCAAACCAGTGCCAAAATTGACTCAAACCAAAATTTTTATATTGACCCATTATATGCCTATATATATAAGAAAAGTTGGTCTAAAAAAATTAAAAGATATAATATTACCCCATATTTAAATTTTAATGAGTCTCTAAAATCCGATGAGTAATAACCCCCTAATAAATCAAGAAAAGTAGTAATTTTAAAGTATGTCAATATATCATATGCTGAATACATTATAACTGAGTAAATCTAAGCATAACTGTCTTGAAAAAAAGTCAAATCTAAACTGGATCCTGTACTGGGTATAACTAGGCAAATCTGAGTTAAACTCCTAATTAGGTCCAAAATAGGCTTAAGTTTGACAAGTCTTTATTTTGAATGCCTTATGTTCATTTCTACCAATGCTGATTAACTTTAATCTCGGTTTAACTTACTTTCTATCTTTTTAGTCCTAAGACTTACAAAAAGATGAAAAAGTAAGTTAAACCGAGATTAAAGTTAATCTGCATTGGTAGAAATGGACATTGGTAATGCCTTTATGGCGCTATATTGTATAAAATATGAGCTGCCCGGATAAATTTCCACACGGGTATGTTTGAGAAAGCGACACTACTGTAACGCGCACTTATGCGCGTGTGTGTTTAACGCTTTCTTCAGAATCTCCGTTAAAGAAGAAATTAACGGGTCTGTCATATTCAGCGAACGGGAAGGGTTACACGAGGTATCGGTCAAACAATGAAAGAGCGTCTCTCTGTTACGCGGCTAACTAGCTTGCACTCTCGAAGCAGCTTGTAATTCAAGATTCAAAAATTCCACTCCGCGGCTATTTCCACACGGTTGTTTGGAAGCAGGTCGTAAAACACGGCAGGATACGGTAAACACGTCGGAGTGTCCGACGATCGTACGACCGCCTTAACAAACACCGTATTAACCGGCTCATTGCATTTGCAGCTCAACTCAACCGCGAACCGGAGTTGCTCTTAAAGACTTTTCGCGGAAGGATATGACGCCGGCTGGGAGTTGAAGCAAGCACAGGTCGTTTAAGACAATCAGATTTCATGAAGCACTTAAAATCGTGCTTCTTGAACAACGTGCGAAGGGAAAGAGAGGAGGGAAAGAAAGTTACGTAAAATTAAACGTCTTCCACATAAATACTGGCGCAAATTCTTTAAAATTACGCGGTGCACGGTTCGTTCAACTTTATGCCGCACTAAAGGCAATATCGAGAGGCAGAAGAGATCAATAGTTATTAATATCGAGAAAAAGAGAAATATATGAAACCAATTATATATGCATCTCCTTATGCACGTAGTAACGTCTATAAAGAAAAGAAAAAAAAAAGGGAAAGAGAGAAATGATATATGGAAATGCTCAGGATTGTTAAAGTCTCTGGTATGCAGTTTACGATTTTGCCAGAACGTGTACATACCTTGAATTAAGGCGAGAGATTGTCGCGTTGCGTAATTTATAACCTAGCGTAAATCCGAATTTACAACCGAGCATCGAAGAAGTAATTTTGCGCACTCAACGAAATTACAGCTAGATCCTGATGTTCAATTAATTTGGAAAACGAGAATATGCTCACAAATTTATATACGTGTAGAAAATATGTGTCGCATTTACGCACATTTTGATACTCGTACAAAGATAACGCGGTAACATGCTGCAACAATATGATAATAGTATTAAAATAATGAATTTGCGAGACATATCTAATGCGATGATCCATGCTTGAATTACACATGTTGCGGATTGAATAATAGTTAATGTACATATCAAACATGAAATACGGTCAATTAACAAGTCAATAAGTGATTAATAGTTATGAATATGCGAATTTCCATATATCGCACTTATACGTAATTTTACACATATGTATATGCGGTGATTTACGAAAATCTTGGAACGAATGGCGCATTTCTGCGCGAAAGCCGCAACACCGCGACGATCAAACTAGCTGCGCGTTTTACATCGCAGTGCGTTTACGGCTATCTCCGAAGGCGCTTGTAACAAAGTTTGTTTCGTATTTCGACCTTCACAAAACCTCGCCAGTTTCGTAATTTACGATATCTGCAGATCCTCACGCATTAAAGTTCAGTTGCATTTGCGGCTGCTAAGCGGCCGCGTTCCTAATGCACAACTTTACGGCAAGCCAGTAACTTTCTCACTTGGTGGATTAGCTCTTTAGGCAGCTGCCGGAGGCGTAGATAATCGCGCGCGACCCGCGCGCGGGTGTAAAAACTACCAGGCATTACCGTAGGTATATCGTTTTATATGTATCTCCGGCTCAAGAGAGGCAATTTATATTTACAAATGATAAAGCCCATTTGCGTAAATAGCGCTGGTATGCTAAGATTTAATGTAACGCGGCGGCCCATAAATTCCCACCTGCGATTTAAACCCGATCATTTTTACAGACGCAATTGCGTCGGTAATGAATTCAGAGTGAAATGCAAACTGTGATACGCGCCACCGTTAGAATATATGACTCGAAAAACAACGCAATCAACAATTCGGTGCGAAATGTGATGAAACGTTAATGCGTTAGGAGACACGATTTTTGAGCACGCGTCGCGCTTGCAATTTTATAATCGGGAATTCGCAGTGATATAATTTCAGCTCGCAATTTTTTTCCCAGTGTAGCTTTATCGCACGTGTCTCGAGTATCAAACACGAAAATTATACTACTCGCTACATGACAAAAAGTATCGAGCGCGCGGCACCCTCGGGGTGTCTAATCCTAAACGGCAGCCCTTTTATTAGCTCGGGCTGTCGCACCGAACTGGCAAAAACTGTCATTCAGCCTGACGAATAACGATGCTCGGAAACGGATGAGCGAACATTTTTAGCGCGTTTGATTCGCGCGGACATCAACGGCAAGGATCGTCGCCGTCATAGATCACATCAGAATAGGGACACACTGCGTGGACGCACACGCGGGCTTGGAAAAAAAAAAGCCCGGCAGCAGACGGGAACACGTTGGGAAATGGGACATGCAGCTTGAAAAGCTCGGGCTGCGCGAAAATTATGTGGTCGACTGATATATTTCCCATTCCCCTTGAATTAATGTATCGCCAATATTACGGCAATGCATCAAAAGCCGCCTGGGCGCCCCGTCCTCCGCGCTGCCTAAAAATTGCCATTGTTGATGTATTGAAGTACCACGCGAATGTACCGCGCCATGCACGGCGAATTGTGCTGCACCGATCGCGGTGGTGCACCAGCTGCGGTACAACATATATCTATTTCTTCCTTTTTTCCCGTTGACTCCTGCCGACATTGACATTTCGATGATGTTTACATCGATATTGCCCGTGCAAACGCGCGATCCTTAAATCGATAAAATTTCAATCGGCCGGTTGAAATTCAATACGTCGTTTGCCATAAAAAAAATTTATAAAAAATTCGTTCAAAAAAGAACCTTTCGAATTTTGTCCGCATTAAAACGATACGAACTGTCGATACTGCAAATATATGATAATAATGCTTGATTCCTATGCACAGTTTCTACGGAGATTTCAAATTCCGATATATCTCACACACAGACGAGAGGCTTATCAAATTGATAAATGCGATAACAGGCTTCTTTAGGGATATCTTGAGTTATTTATGTCAGATTTATCTTTATCTACTGTGCGGCAGTGCGTGCTGCTTTGCGGGGCATTGGAAATTAATAACCTGACCTGTGCGCGAGAGCGCGCTCACTTGCCGCAAGGGATATATGACGATACGGTGCAACTGAGAGAGGATTCACATGATATATTTTATATGTGGCGGCGCGATGGCTTCTGGATATATCCCATTAACGTCGGGAGATCGTATATCGGCTACTTGGGAATTCTTACTTCGATACGGCGATAAAGGTCTAACGTGGCTGTTAAAGCGAATTTGTTATTCGAAGCTTAAAGCCCTCGCGACGGGAAGAATTGCATCCGAAACGCATCGATCACCAAATCGGTGCGTTTTAAATCCCGCGAAAACGCTGCATCTCCCGGTACAAAGGCAATTTAAACGGATGGTCGTTTTTCTCGGCTCTGTGAAAGTAGAGAAGAGCAGGGTAGGGTTTTCAGCATCCGGTAACAGCACACTGCATGGAAAACCTGTAGTCAGTTGCCACGGTTCCCATGCAATTAAATAAATGACACTACGAAGGTAGATATATTTGCGAAGCCGCCGTTTGCGTAAGAAGCTGTCCTTTGCCTTCTTTCTCCTTCCCCTTTGCCGCGTCTAATTCCTTTACGTTCTATTTTGCAGCCTTGCATATTTATGAGTTTTACAAACAGCTAAAGAAAGATGCTTTCGATACCCGTGCACCTTAAGCCAACGATTAGAAAACCAGTTTTCTCACGCTGTTTACTCGCGACACATTTTGCGCAAAATATTTCATATCAGCCCGTTCATTGACAATCCCTTATTTTTCGTTGATAATATAATTTATAATATTAATCCTACTTAAATCATGATATTTTACGGTAAAGAATCTATTATTCAAGTTTAAACTTCATTCCTTTTATTTCTTCTCTGCGACAAACACGTTAATGAAAGCAGCGTAAAAGGATAACAAACTTGGCATATTGTTTTCGCGCAGATGCATTTCACAATACATACTTACATAAAAAGTAAAGTCTCTTGGAAAATTTACACAAATAAGCCTTTTACTTTCGCAATCATTATTAACTTATAATTATAAATCGTACATTTTTTTCTTTCTGTCTTAATATATATGTAAAATAATCATAAAAAATACTAAACAATTTAATTTTCTGTTTGCTACACTCAGTTCAACTGTGTCTCGGCGCATCGCGCGTTATAACGAACATATGTGCCAGATGTTGAGCGAATTTTCATTAAAAACTTTACGATGTTTGCGCCGACAAAAAGTCTTGTTATTTATTCATAAATAGACGTACCACTGCCACTTGTAATCACATTTACGTTTGCTCCGTCACAAGTTTCGCAGGCGATCAATTAAAATACGACCAATCACGCGAGACTAATCTCAAATCTCAAATCCTCAAGTTGCTACATATTTACGTGCGCCAGTTCAACGTTATCCCACGTCGTGCGATCAGTTATCCAGAAAGAAGCCCAATGCGCCCGTAAAAATACCGCGCTTCCGTATATTATTCCACGCAGGCTCGATAAGACCGGAAAACGTAAAAATCGCCCGATCAGAGTAATCTCGCGATATGTACTCAACGTTACCGCATACTCGTATCGAATTATAGCTGCGCATCAGCGACGGATCGAGTACAGGACATATTCAATATGCGGCGTTCGCTATTTGCATAGTCATCGAGCGCGGCTGTACTGGACAGAGCGAGATGAGCAGTGCAGATCGAAAAGAGAAATCATGAACGATAATGAGAGGGACAAAGAGATATATGAGAGAGAAGGAAAGAGCAAGCCGGCGGGATAGAACCAGAGTGAAAAGCGATGGTCACTAGAGCTTTGGGAATAATCAGCGCGAGGCCAACGCATCCGATATTCCATGGAATTGACCCCTTCCTGACCGACCGAAAATGCAAACAATGATGAAATCTCCGTGAGGGCCGATCGATTATACTCTCGGGATTTTGCGTAACGTTAATATCCGCGGCGATGCTTGACATGGCCTGATATTCGTTGATAATCACCGTGTACAAAACGATCGGATCGCTATTTTTCCGCCGAGGAGGACCGATTTTCTCGCGAGGGGCCATTCGAGAATGCGATACGTGCGTCGGAAGCGATTCAGAGACAGGAAAAGGCAAACTTTGTGCCCCGAATTTTTTTACATCGCGAATTACTCGTATACACATCATCGGATTTCGCGCGGGTAAATTGTAAGCGGGAATTGTGAAGGCTCGAGGATAATAGAACGCGAACGGGAGAACATGCATGTGATTATCTGAGCTCCCATAATGCGCTTAGCGCAATTAAAAGAATAATTAATGAAACGACGGGTTTCTACGAGAGAAAGCACGTTACAGCAGTAAAACGCGAATGTTGCGTTGATACATTTATTAACCATGGAAAGTCATTTGACAAACTATTAAGCTGAAAACAAGGAAATATACATGTTGCAATAAATTAGCACGCTTTGTGAACTTCTCTCGTAAAACGTGTCACCGCACAATACAAATTGTATATGTTATAATTATATGTCGAAAAACATTTCAAATAAAATTATATACCTGTTCATAAACGTCATTCCTTTTACACGTAGCACACGTACACGCATGTAAACTATGTCTACATTGCGCCGGTCTTAGCCATTTAAAGCAATTTAATTATTACATCATAATAATGTAAAATCATAAACCCGTCGTTATTTCATTAAATGTTTATCAACCGATCGAATGTTTCTTATACACCTGCAATTATTTAATTTTCATCTGTGGGATTTGCCACAGTTAATACAAACATCAAATGCGTTGTGTAATACTAATATTTACACATAAAATAAACACACTTTTCACGCTGAAAGAGGAATGAAGATATTCCAAGCTTCATACAAACATTCGTTTCAATTTGCATTAATACCACTGAAGTATGCATGTATCTCATTGTTTAATAAAAAATTTAATAAAAAGGAATTATGCGTTCCAAAGCGTGTAAAGCAGAAAAATATATAATTCATCTTCTCTCTTTCAATGTCCCAAAACGCATAAGAGAAATGCAATTAGAAGCAACTGGTTTATTTTTATTTAAATAACGATACAGCGTTATATTCAATTTTCCTCGCTTCCTAAGTTGAAGCACGTGCCAGTATCAATATTCACTATGAATTATATAACACAGCGCGGGCTACTCAGCACGTACCAGAGCGAGATCTCCTTTCGCGCGGCGAGAAGACCGGCGCGCACCAGCTCAGGGTCTAATTCTTATTCACGCAGCGTAAACCGATCTCTTTAATCGGTACTGCGGCCAGAATTTAGGATTTCTCAAACTGCCTTTTTTGGTTGAACGCGACTCTGAGCTTCGTCGTTGAGCTATCTGGCTTGAGTACTCCATGGTAGGGTAAATAATATAGAGAATGGGCAGAAGAGAAGTTAGAAGAAACCTCACCCAGGACCCTTAATACTCCTGACGCCGAAGCATCATGTGCCAGGTTATCCATGGGCTTGGAATCATCGTCCCTTACTCTCCGCATATGCCCGAGGTCCTAGTATTCCCTCATGAAGTTGATGTACAGTTGATTGTATTGAGCATCCTTGCCCAACCGACGAATAATTCTCTTCAGACATCTTGAGACTGTCCATTGTAAATGCCTCAGCACTGATGGTGGGCATCTGAGCGGGATCCGCATCACGTACCGTCCTGATGATTCCCTCGTATGAGTAGTCCAAAAATGAGTCGATTGTATGCTACCAGAGTAGCATGAGCAGGTGACGGCAACTCTTTTTGAACCCAAAACTTCGTAAGTAGTTCTTGAAGCGACATCCCGTTGAACCATGACTTGATGTAGCTGATTTATCTCTCTCTCGAAACTTCAACGGCATTCTCGCAGGATTTCCTTTATGTAATTCGAGGACCGCTGACTGCATCTCCCACGCGCGTGTGTCGCAAAACGTACATAATTATAATCTTGCCTTAATTTAAACTACAAACATGATATTCGCCGACTTGGCGGTGTTCGACAGTGAAACTACGCTAAATTGCGAGGAAACCTGAAAGTACACCAGGAAGCACTAGCACGTTTAATCTGTCTTACTGTTGACTAATATAAAAATAACGATTTATTTATAACATGACTTATTTATCATTGTCCAAATTGACGGAAAGAAGGAAGGAACAAAGTTTCTGATAATTTAATATGGATTAATCGCATCGTAAAATTTTGGTATATTGAATAATACCTAAATTATATTTAGAAATAATGTAGGACATCATATTATATAATTTTATATTACGTCAATATTTAATAATCTATACACATGTTAACTGAATTTTTATAAAAGGATATCTTCGTATTACTTTCATAGATTTGGAAATCCTTTTACAAAATGAAAGTATAGACATTAATACGTGTCTGCTCGGTAGTATTTATTCTGAAAACAAAAAGAAATATTTTAATTAAAAACGTCTATACTTTTATTTTATAAAAGGATTTCCAAATCTCTGAAAGTAATACGAAGAAATCCTTTTACAAAAATTCAGTACTGCGAACGGCTACAGGATCCCCTTAAGATATAAAATGTACAGTGTAAGTAAAAATGTAAATGAATATAATATATATTATGAAATAATATACGCGTACATAGTTCGAACATAAAAATCTTGATATCTTGTACACTTAGTCGCGATACATATCAGATTAAAAATTGTCACTGCGATAATCAGAATTTCTTTCAGGAAAGGTCGACAAGATCGTAAGTACAGTTCTTCGCCGTTGCTTACTTACAGCGCTCGGTTTTCGATGTTATCGGGATGAGGTTTTAATTAACTTGGCAAAGTAAAATTGCTGCTGCCGAGGAATGTGGGGTTCTTCCACAATCTTATTTCTAAACTCTTGCACCTCATTGTAAAAGTTGACTCTCAATGACTTCGTCGTTATTTAATAATTAAGGAAAATAGTTTTTTAAAAGCAGCTTATTAGAGAGAGCATTATTTCTGTATTCGTATTATGAAGAAGATTATGAAAAAGCGGATTTATCTTATATACTGTATATACTTATACAATAAATGAAGAAAACATTTTTTAGCGTTTCTTTTTTTATGTATAATTTTAAGACACTGTAAAAACTTTTCCGCTGACTGATTAATTCCTGTAGAATAGAAAAGAATTACCCACATTCAAGACTAATTTAATATTTTAGTATTAAAAAAATCTTGATATTTTTAACAGACAGAATTTATTATTTAGCTAATGAAGTATATAATAACATTAATACAATACGCGGACCGTTATTTTGACCTGACAACTACTATCCTTTCATCGATTACGTAACCAACATTTTTTTTATCGTATCGTTTAAACTGTTGTTCTCATCACGTTAAAGTGTCTCCAACTTGGAAGATGTGCGGCGAAGTGACGGGGGCTGTCAACTATACAATAGATTCTGTCGAGAAGGCAGCGTGCCGTGGCGGACGGCGGTTTGGCGGATCTATTTTACGGAAAATGCGATTCATGAATACGTGGCACAGCTCACTACCGGGATTTCCGTAAATGCGAAACTCACGAGTACCGGCCCGTGAAGAAAGAACGGAAGGAGAAAAGGCAGTTGGCATTGAATTAGGTATTGGTTCGAATGAATTCGCGTTGGTACAGTGAGTTATAAAGGAGAACCACTTACTCAGAATGTTGAGTGATAAAAGACGCTGGAAAATATGTTGGGACCACAGTTCAATGGAGACAAGGAGAGAAAGAGAGAAGGAGGGGGGGGGAAGAGTAGAAAGAGCAAGTGAAAGAAAGAGAGAGGTAGTGGAAGCTGGGACAAGGTGAAGTGATCGTTTGAGTTAAGCGTTCTTATGGAAATTCTAAAGTAATATTCTGCAAAGCATTCAAGTCAAGGCGAGCGCACGCGAAATCTGCGTAATGAAAGCTTCTCACAAGACGGCGGAATGATGAAGAAATTTCCATTACTTTGATCTACACCGTACCGTATGTGAAATACGTAAGAGTGTATGCCGTGAAACCGGCGAAAAGCCCTGTGCGATGGGCAAAGAACGGGGGCGATCTCAACAGTTTTTGAAAGTTGATAGTGGGAACTTCGATAAGAGAGAGAAGTTCTCACTTCACTCGCCGGCGTTCTTTTACCGGATCGTCGTCCCCCCCCCTCCTCCCGCGCAAAGCCAGATTTTTAACGGAGATTGCACGACATTTCAAGGATAATCTACCTCGAGCAGATTTATGTGTTAATGCCGATGGCTAGTCATTGAAATTAAATGCTCTTCTCTGTTATGCATGGTCGGTTCGGTATTGCGTCCTGATGAAATACAATCAATAAATCTCTCAGTGAAATTTCGGAATATCATGAGATATAATGATTTGTTCGGAAACATACGACTAGAATCATTTTCCGTGTGTAGCACAATATTTCACATGACACGTATCATTAAACCTGCATAATTCGATTAATGAAGTATTGATTAAAAGTGATACGTGATAATATTTAATAGTATTATGCGGCGGTTAATAACGTAAATTACTTTATCATCTCTTACTCCCTGCATATCTGTTTTTACTCGAAGTGCCGAGGGACACAATTAAAAACGATCGACCGTTATTTCACGGCGGTAGCTCTCCAGATAAAAATCGGACCGTTCTTTCTTAATGCATCGGTAATTTCCCGGAATGCACAATGCACCCGTTGCGATACGCCAAGTAAATACAATGCGGACTTGAGGAATATCCATCGGCACGTTTTATCGGAGGGAATCGTGGATATTACGAGACACGCACAATTCAACGTGCAAAATTTAAAGTACCATCTTCATGCGAAAAGGAAAGAAACACTTGAGCTCTCGTCCCGTTCTCTCTCTTTCTCTCTTCATTTCGTCATCTCTCCGGCCTCATCTTCCTCGTCTCTCACTCGTTCTTCGCGCGCAAGGGAACTCTTCACGGAAGCATAATAAAATTTCCGTAGAGAAAACGGCGGGCGGTGCGACGGATACCGAGTGGAATTTCCTTGTCTCCTCCTCGAGACAGAAGCTCTTGAGATGTCGCCTTATTACAAGGTTCCCTCTTTTTTCACGTTATTCTCGCCGCGTAGTGCGAGAAAAAGTTTTGTTGATTCCGTAAATTCATCTCGTTTAACGTAGTTTTAATACAGCCGAGTTTTTCCTCGCGAGATTTGACGATTAATTAGATGTATTGCGGTCTCCTGAGAATTTTTCCATCGTCGTGCCGTTCACTCTTTCATCCGCGTAACACCCATACATGACTGCTCCGTAAAATTGAATTTAAATTTAATGACGGATTCCTTCATCAATTTTTCCCTTGATAAGAATGTAAGAGCATCGAAAATTTCGGAGCAATTTAAATTGAAAGATAGTTGACAAATTTCTTCTCGCTCCTTGATAACAAATTGATAACAAAATCATGTCCTTTAATTTTAATTTTAAGTAAAGTAAATGTTATATTTTTTTTACAATATAAAATCTTAATTTTTAAAAACTGATTTATGAATGTAATATCGAAATTGGAAAATTGCTAAACGAGTGTTTTTCAAATTTTTAATAAATTTCACACACACAATTCTGATAAAAATTCTACCATTAAAATTTAATGTAATAAAAATAATATTTCCAATTTTTGATATATAACTAGATAAAATTCGTACATCGACAAAAACGAGTGATTCGCGCCGGCAGATAGTCTAGTATGCGAGTCGATAGTAACAAGTATTGTCCGCAGAATTCGATCTGCATGTAAGGATGACTGTGTCAAAAAGAAGGTCCTTATAAAATTCCGTGTAGTCATAGACAGTATAAACTTATAGTGCCTCGCGGTATCAGCAGTTCTTTGATCGGTAGTAACGTCAATGTATATAGATAAAATCAGACATCGTCTACGTTCTTAGTCAGCATAAAGATAAGCAAAGCTATGATATGTTAACGTATAAGGATGTAATTTAAAATATAAATTATTCATAATTGCGTTAAAGGAATGCGTTGCGCCTTGCACAATTCGTATAAAATAGAGGCTGAAAGTTTTATCATTTGTTCTCTCGCATCAGCAGCTTCACTTTTCCTCGCCGAAACGTGAGACTATTGTTGCGTGCAAAGAATGGACAATGTTTAATCAGGTTGAGGAAGGAACTGTACAATGCAACGTGAAAGAAATGAAAACCTTAAGTCTAACGTACTCAATGAGACTTTACAAGTAGTAATGGCAAAAAGTTGGGTAATTTTGTTCCTTATCATCTTCTTTTAATACAATCGAAAGGATATTATAAAGTTGCAACAGCTTCGAGAAATTGCTCAGTTTTGATGGACATGATCTTGCACGAGAGTTTGAATTTTTATAGGCGATTGTCAAACAGGACGAC